>CAKAJI010000032.1:858744-997490 GCA_916610255.1 Lasioglossum lativentre
CGTTATATTATAGTGAATTTTCATTGATACACTGCATATTGCGTTATATTATAAGGTATTTTCAATGATAAACTGCGTATTACGTTATATTATAAGGTATTTTGAACGATACACTGCATATTAGATTATATTATAAGGTATTTTCAATGATACACTGCATATTGCGTTATATTATAAGGTATTTTCAATGATACACTGCGTATTACGTTATAGTATAACGTATTTTCAATAATACACTGCATATTACGTTATATTATAACGTATTTTCAATGTTACACTGCATATTACGTTAAATTATACGGTATTTTGAACGATACACTGCATATTAGATTATATTATAAGGTATTTTCAATGATACACTGCATATTGCGTTATATTACAAGGTATTTTCAATGATACACTGCGTATTACGTTATATTATAACGTATTTTCAATGATACACTGCATATTAGATTATATTATAAGGTATTTTCAATGATACACTGCATATTACTTTATATTATAAGGTATTTTCAATGATACACTGCATATTACGTTATATTACAAGGCATTGTCAATGATAGACTGCAAATATTACGTTATATTATAAGGTATTTTGAACGATACACTGCATATTAGATTATATTATAAGGTATTTTCAACGATACACTGCATATTGCGTTATATTATAAGGTATTTTCAATGATACACTGCATTTTACTTTATATTATAAGGTATTTTCAATGATACACTGCATATTACATTATATTAAAAGGCATTTTCAATGATAGACTGCAAATATTACGTTATATTATAAGGTATTTTGAACGATACACTGCATATTAGATAATATTATAAGGTATATTCAATGATACACTGCATATTACGTTACATTACAAGACATTTTCAATGATAGACTGCAAATATTACGTTATATTATAACGTATTTTCAATAATACACTGCATATTACGTTATATCATAACGTATTTTCAATAATACACAGCATATTACGTTATATTATAAGGTATTTTCAATGTTACACTGCATATTACGTTATATCATAAGGTATTTTCAATGATAAACTGCGTATTACGTTATATTATAAGGTATTTTCAATGATACACTGCATATTACGTTATATTATAGGGAATTTTCAATGATACACTGCATATTACGTTATATTATAAGGTATTGGCAATGATAGACTGCATATTTCGTTATATTATAAGGTATTTTCAATGATACACTGCATATTACGTTATATTATAGGGAATTTTCAATGATACACTGCATATTACGTTGTATTATAAGGTATTGTAAATGATAGACTGCATGTTACGTTATATTATAAGGTATTTTCAATGATTCACTGCATGTGACGTTATATCATAAGGTATTTTCAATGATACACTGCATATTACGTTATATTATAATGTATTGGCAATGATAGACTGCATATTTCGTTATATTATAAGGTATTTTCAATGATACACTGCATATTACGTTATATTATAGGGAATTTTCATTGATACACTGCATATTGCGTTATATTATAAGGTATTTTCAATGATAAACTGCGTATTACGTTATATTATAAGGTATTTTGAACGATACACTGCATATTAGATTATATTATAAGGTATTTTCAATGATACACTGCATATTGCGTTATATTATAAGGTATTTTCAATGATACACTGCGTATTACGTTATAGTATAACGTATTTTCAATAATACACTGTATATTACGTTATATTATAAGGTATTTTCAATGTTACACTGCATATTACGTTAAATTATACGGTATTTTGAACGATACACTGCATATTAGATTATATTATAAGGTATTTTCAATGATACACTGCATATTGCGTTATATTACAAGGTATTTTCAATGATACACTGCGTATTACGTTATATTATAACGTATTTTCAATGATACACTGCATATTAGATTATATTATAAGGTATTTTCAATGATACACTGCATATTACTTTATATTATAAGGTATTTTCAATGATACACTGCATATTACGTTATATTACAAGGCATTGTCAATGATAGACTGCAAATATTACGTTATATTATAAGGTATTTTGAACGATACACTGCATATTAGATTATATTATAAGGTATTTTCAACGATACACTGCATATTGCGTTATATTATAAGGTATTTTCAATGATACACTGCATTTTACTTTATATTATAAGGTATTTTCAATGATACACTGCATATTACATTATATTAAAAGGCATTTTCAATGATAGACTGCAAATATTACGTTATATTATAAGGTATTTTGAACGATACACTGCATATTAGATAATATTATAAGGTATATTCAATGATACACTGCATATTACGTTACATTACAAGACATTTTCAATGATAGACTGCAAATATTACGTTATATTATAACGTATTTTCAATAATACACTGCATATTACGTTATATCATAACGTATTTTCAATAATACACAGCATATTACGTTATATTATAAGGTATTTTCAATGTTACACTGCATATTACGTTATATCATAAGGTATTTTCAATGATAAACTGCGTATTACGTTATATTATAAGGTATTTTCAATGATACACTGCATAATACGTTATATTATAGGGAATTTTCAATGATACACTGCATATTACGTTGTATTATAAGGTATTGTAAATGATAGACTGCATGTTACGTTATATTATAAGGTATTTTCAATGATTCACTGCATGTGACGTTATATCATAAGGTATTTTCAATGATACACTGCATATTACGTTATATTATAAGGTATTTTCAATGATAAACTGCGTATTACGTTATATTATAAGGTATTTTCAATGATACACTGCATTTTACTTTATATTATAAGGTATTTTCAATGATACACTGCATATTACATTATATTAAAAGGCATTTTCAATGATAGACTGCAAATATTACGTTATATTATAACGTATTTTGAACGATACACTGCATATTAGATAATATTATAAGGTATTTTCAATGATACACTGCATTTACGTTATATTATAAGGTATTGGCAATGATAGACTGCATATTACGTTATATTATAAGGTATTTTCAATGATACACTGCGTATTACGTTATATTATAACGTATTTTCAATGATACACTGCATATTAGATTATATTATAAGGTATTTTCAATGATACACTGCATATTACTTTATATTATAAGGTATTTTCAACGATACACTGCATATTGCGTTATATTATAATGTATTTTCAATGATAAACTGCGTATTACGTTATATTATAATGTATTTTCAATAATACACAGCATATTACGTTATATTATAAGGTATTTTCAACGTTACACTGCATATTACGTTAAATTATAAGGTATTTTCAATGATACACTGCATATTACGTTATATTATAAGGTATTGGCAATGATAGACTGCATATTTCGTTATATTATAAGGTATTTTCAATGATACACTGCATATTACGTTATATTATAGGGAATTTTCAATGATACACTGCATATTACGTTGTATTATAAGGTATTGTCAATGATAGACTGCATGTTACGTTATATTATAAGGTATTTTCAATGATTCACTGCATGTGACGTTATATCATAAGGTATTTTCAATGATACACTGCATATTACGTTATATTATAAGGTATTTTCAATGATACACTGCATATTACTTTATATTATAAGGTATTTTCAATGATACACTGCATATTACGTTATATTACAAGGCATTGTCAATGATAGACTGCAAATATTACGTTATATTATAAGGTATTTTGAACGATACACTGCATATTAGATTATATTATAAGGTATTTTCAACGATACACTGCATATTGCGTTATATTATAAGGTATTTTCAATGATAAACTGCGTATTACGTTATATTATAAGGTATTTTGAACGATACACTGCATATTAGATTATATTATAAGGTATTTTCAATGATACACTGCATATTGCGTTATATTATAAGGTATTTTCAATGATACACTGCGTATTACGTTATAGTATAACGTATTTTCAATAATACACTGTATATTACGTTATATTATAAGGTATTTTCAATGTTACACTGCATATTACGTTAAATTATACGGTATTTTGAACGATACACTGCATATTAGATTATATTATAAGGTATTTTCAATGATACACTGCATATTGCGTTATATTACAAGGTATTTTCAATGATACACTGCGTATTACGTTATATTATAACGTATTTTCAATGATACACTGCATATTAGATTATATTATAAGGTATTTTCAATGATACACTGCATATTACTTTATATTATAAGGTATTTTCAATGATACACTGCATATTACGTTATATTACAAGGCATTGTCAATGATAGACTGCAAATATTACGTTATATTATAAGGTATTTTGAACGATACACTGCATATTAGATTATATTATAAGGTATTTTCAACGATACACTGCATATTGCGTTATATTATAAGGTATTTTCAATGATACACTGCATTTTACTTTATATTATAAGGTATTTTCAATGATACACTGCATATTACATTATATTAAAAGGCATTTTCAATGATAGACTGTAAATATTACGTTATATTATAAGGTATTTTGAACGATACACTGCATATTAGATAATATTATAAGGTATATTCAATGATACACTGCATATTACGTTACATTACAAGACATTTTCAATGATAGACTGCAAATATTACGTTATATTATAACGTATTTTCAATAATACACTGCATATTACGTTATATCATAACGTATTTTCAATAATACACAGCATATTACGTTATATTATAAGGTATTTTCAATGTTACACTGCATATTACGTTATATCATAAGGTATTTTCAATGATAAACTGCGTATTACGTTATATTATAAGGTATTTTCAATGATACACTGCATATTACGTTATATTATAGGGAATTTTCAATGATACACTGCATATTACGTTGTATTATAAGGTATTGTCAATGATAGACTGCATGTTACGTTATATTATAAGGTATTTTCAATGATTCACTGCATGTGACGTTATATCATAAGGTATTTTCAATGATACACTGCATATTACGTTATATTATAAGGTATTTTCAATGATACACTGCATATTACATTATATTAAAAGGCATTTTCAATGATAGACTGCAAATATTACGTTATATTATAACGTATTTTGAACGATACACTGCATATTAGATAATATTATAAGGTATTTTCAATGATACACTGCATTTACGTTATATTATAAGGTATTGGCAATGATAGACTGCATATTACGTTATATTATAAGGTATTTTCAATGATACACTGCGTATTACGTTATATTATAACGTATTTTCAATGATACACTGCATATTAGATTATATTATAAGGTATTTTCAATGATACACTGCATATTACTTTTTATTATAAGGTATTTTCAACGATACACTGCATATTGCGTTATATTATAATGTATTTTCAATGATAAACTGCGTATTACGTTATATTATAATGTATTTTCAATAATACACAGCATATTACGTTATATTATAAGGTATTTTCAACGTTACACTGCATATTACGTTAAATTATAAGGTATTTTCAATGATACACTGCATATTACGTTATATTATAAGGTATTGGCAATGATAGACTGCATATTACGTTATATTATAAGGTATTTTCAATGATACACTGCATATTACGTTATATTATAGGGAATTTTCAATGATACACTGCATATTACGTTGTATTATAAGGTATTGTCAATGATAGACTGCATGTTACGTTATATTATAAGGTATTTTCAATGATTCACTGCATGTGACGTTATATCATAAGGTATTTTCAATGATACACTGCATATTACGTTATATTATAAGGTATTTTCAATGATAAACTGCGTATTACGTTATATTATAAGGTATTTTCAATGATACACTGCATTTTACTTTATATTATAAGGTATTTTCAATGATACACTGCATATTACATTATATTAAAAGGCATTTTCAATGATAGACTGCAAATATTACGTTATATTATAACGTATTTTGAACGATACACTGCATATTAGATAATATTATAAGGTATTTTCAATGATACACTGCATTTACGTTATATTATAAGGTATTGGCAATGATAGACTGCATATTACGTTATATTATTAGGTATTTTCAATGATACACTGCGTATTACATTATATTATAACGTATTTTCAATGATACACTGCATATTAGATTATATTATAAGGTATTTTCAATGATACACTGCATATTACTTTATATTATAAGGTATTTTCAACGATACACTGCATATTGCGTTATATTATAATGTATTTTCAATGATACACTGCGTATTACGTTATATTATAATGTATTTTCAATAATACACAGCATATTACGTTATATTATAAGGTATTTTCAATGTTACACTGCATATTACGTTAAATTATAAGGTATTTTCAATGATACACTGCATATTACGTTATATTATAAGGTATTGGCAATGATAGACTGCATATTACGTTATATTATAAGGTATTTTCAATGATACACTGCATATTACGTTATATTATAAGGTATTGGCAATGATAGACTGCATATTTCGTTATATTATAAGGTATTTTCAATGATACACTGCATATTACGTTATATTATATCGAATTTTCAATGATACACTGCATATTACGTTGTATTATAAGGTATTGTAAATGATAGACTGCATGTTACGTTATATTATAAGGTATTTTCAATGATACACTGCATATTACGTTATATTACAAGGCATTTTCAATGATAGACTGCAAATATTACGTTATATTATAAGGTATTTTGAACGATACACTGCATATTAGATTATATTATAAGGTATTTTCAATGATACACTGCATATTGCGTTATATTATAAGGTATTTTCAATGATACACTGCGTATTACGTTATAGTATAACGTATTTTCAATAATACACTGTATATTACGTTATATTATAAGGTATTTTCAATGTTACACTGCATATTACGTTAAATTATACGGTATTTTGAACGATACACTGCATATTAGATTATATTATAAGGTATTTTCAATGATACACTGCATATTGCGTTATATTATAAGGTATTTTCAATGATACACTGCGTATTACGTTATATTATAACGTATTTTCAATAATACACAGCATATTACGTTATATTATAAGGTATTTTGAACGATACACTGCATATTAGATTATGTTATAAGGTATTTTCAATGATACACTGCATATTACGTTATATTATAAGGTATTGGCAATGATAGACTGCATATTACGTTATATTATAAGGTATTTTCAATGATACACTGCGTATTACGTTATATTATAACGTATTTTCAATGATACACTGCATATTAGATTATATTATAAGGTATTTTCAATGATACACTGCATATTACTTTATATTATAAGGTATTTTCAATGATACACTGCATATTACGTTATATTACAAGGCATTGTCAATGATAGACTGCAAATATTACGTTATATTATAAGGTATTTTGAACGATACACTGCATATTAGATTATATTATAAGGTATCTTCAACGATACACTGCATATTGCGTTATATTATAAGGTATTTTCAATGATACACTGCATTTTACTTTATATTATAAGGTATTTTCAATGATACACTGCATATTACATTATATTAAAAGGCATTTTCAATGATAGACTGCAAATATTACGTTATATTATAACGTATTTTCAATAATACACTGCATATTACGTTATATTATAAGGTATTTTCAATTTTACACTGCATATTACGTTATATTATAAGGTATTTTCAATGATACACTGCATATTACGTTATATCATAAGGTATTTTCAATGATACACTGCATATTACGTTATATTACAAGGCATTTTCAATGATAGACTGCAAATATTACGTTATATTATAAGGTATTTTCAACGATACACTGCATATTAGATTATATTATAAGTTATTTTCAATGATACACTGCATATTGCGTTATATTATAAGGTATTTTCAATGATACACTGCGTATTACGTTATAGTATAACGTATTTTCAATAATACACTGTATATTACGTTATATTATAAGGTATTTTCAATGTTACACTGCATATTACGTTAAATTATACGGTATTTTGAACGATACACTGCATATTAGATTATATTATAAGGTATTTTCAATGATACACTGCATATTGCGTTGTATTATAAGGTATTTTCAATGATACACTGCGTATTACGTTATATTATAACGTATTTTCAATAATACACAGCATATTACGTTATATTATAAGGTATTTTGAACGATACACTGCATATTAGATTATATTATAAGGTATTTTCAATGATACACTGCATATTACGTTATATTACAAGGCATTGGCAATGATAGACTGCAAATATTACGTTATATTATAAGGTATTTTGAACGATACACTGCATATTAGATTATATTAGAAGGTATTTTCAATGATACACTGCATATTACGTTATATTATAAGGTATTTTCAATGATACACTGCATATTACATTATATTAAAAGGCATTTTCAATGATAGACTGTAAATATTACGTTATACTATAAGGTATTTTGAACGATACACTGCATATTAGATAATATTATAAGGTATTTTCAATGATACACTGCATATTACGTTACATTACAAGACATTTTCAATGATAGACTGCAAATATTACGTTATAGTATAACGTATTTTCAATAATACACTTAATATTACGTTATATTATAAGGTATTTTCAATGTTACACTGCATATTACGTTAAATTATACGGTATTTTGAACGATACACTGCATATTAGATTATATTATAAGGTATTTTCAATGATACACTGCATATTGCGTTATATTATAAGGTATTTTCAATGATACACTGCGTATTACGTTATATTATAACGTATTTTCAATGATACACTGCATATTAGATTATATTATAAGGTATTTTCAATGATAGACTGCATATTACGTTATATTATAAGGTATTTTCAATGATACACTGCATATTACTTTATATTATAAGGTATTTTCAATGATACACTGCATATTACGTTATATTACAAGGCATTGTCAATGATAGACTGCATGTTACGTTATATTATAAGGTATTTTCAATGATTCACTGCATATGACGTTACATTACAAGACATTTTCAATGATAGACTGCAAATATTACGTTATATTATAAGGTATTTTGAACGATACACTGCATATTAGATAATATTATAAGGTATTTTCAATGATACACTGCATATTACGTTACATTACAAGACATTTTCAATGATAGACTGCAAATATTACGTTATATTATAACGTATTTTGAACGATACACTGCATATTACGTTATATTATAAGGTATTTTCAATTTTACACTGCATATTACGTTATATTATAAGGTATTTTCAATGATACACTGCATATTACGTTATATCATAAGGTATTTTCAATGATACACTGCATATTACGTTATATTACAAGGCATTTTCAATGATAGACTGCAAATATTACGTTATATTATAAGGTATTTTCAACGATACACTGCATATTAGATTATATTATAAGTTATTTTCAATGATACACTGCATATTGCGTTATATTATAAGGTATTTTCAATGATACACTGCGTATTACGTTATAGTATAACGTATTTTCAATAATACACTGTATATTACGTTATATTATAAGGTATTTTCAATGTTACACTGCATATTACGTTAAATTATACGGTATTTTGAACGATACACTGCATATTAGATTATATTATAAGGTATTTTCAATGATACACTGCATATTGCGTTATATTATAAGGTATTTTCAATGATACACTGCGTATTACGTTATATTATAACGTATTTTCAACAATACACTGCATATTACGTTATATTATAAGGTATTTTGAACGATACACTGCATATTAGATTATATTATAAGGTATTTTCAATGATGCACTGCATATTACGTTATATTACAAGGCATTGGCAATGATAGACTGTAAATATTACGTTATATTATAAGGTATTTTGAACGATACACTGCATATTAGATTATATTATAAGGTATTTTCAACGATACACTGCATATTGCGTTATATTATAAGGTATTTTCAATGATACACTGCGTATTACGTTATATTATAATGTATTTTCAATAATACACAGCATATTACGTTATATTATAAGGTATTTTCAATGTTACACTGCATATTACGTTAAATTATAAGGTATTTTCAATGATACACTGCATATTGCGTTATATTATAAGGTATTTTCATTGATACACTGCATATTGCGTTATATTATAAGGTATTTTCAATGATAAACTGCGTATTACGTTATATTATAAGGTATTTTGAACGATACACTGCATATTAGATTATATTATAAGGTATTTTCAATGATACACTGCATATTGCGTTATATTATAAGGTATTTTCAATGATACACTGCATATTGCGTTATATTATAATGTATTTTCAATGATAAACTGCGTATTACGTTATATTATAAGGTATTTTGAACGATACACTGCATATTAGATTATATTATAAGGTATTTTCAATGATACACTGCATATTGCGTTATATTATAAGGTATTTTCAATGATACACTGCGTATTACGTTATAGTATAACGTATTTTCAATAATACACTGTATATTACGTTATATTATAAGGTATTTTCAATGTTACACTGCATATTACTTTATATTATAAGGTATTTTCAATGATACACTGCATATTACATTATATTAAAAGGCATTTTCAATGATAGACTGTAAATATTACGTTATATTATAAGGTATTTTGAACGATACACTGCATATTAGATAATATTATAATGTATTTTCAATGATACACTGCATATTACGTTACATTACAAGACATTTTCAATGATAGACTGCAAATATTACGTTATATCATAACGTATTTTCAATAATACACTGCATATTACGTTATATTATAAGGTATTTTCAATTTTACACTGCATATTACGTTATATTATAAGGTATTTTCATTGATACACTGCATATTACGTTATATCATAAGGTATTTTCAATGATACACTGCATATTACGTTATATTACAAGGCATTTTCAATGATAGACTGCAAATATTACGTTATATTATAAGGTATTTTGAACGATACACTGCATATTAGATTATATTATAAGGTATTTTCAATGTTACACTGCATATTACGTTAAATTATAAGGTATTTTCAATGATACACTGCATATTACGTTATATTATAAGGTATTGGCAATGATAGACTGCATATTACGTTATATTATAAGGTATTTTCAATGATACACTGCATATTACTTTATATTATAAGGTATTTTCAATGATACACTGCATATTACGTTATATTACAAGGCATTGTCAATGATAGACTGCATGTTACGTTATATTATAAGGTATTTTCAAAAATACACTGCATATTACCTTATATTAAAAGGCATTTTCAATGATAGACTGCAAATATTACGTTATATTATAAGGTATTTTGAACGATACACTGCATATTAGATAATATTATAAGGTATTTTCAATGATACACTGCATATTACGTTACATTACAAGACATTTTCAATGATAGACTGCAAATATTACGTTATATTATAACGTATTTTCAATAATACACTGCATATTACGTTATATTATAAGGTATTTTCAATTTTACACTGCATATTACGTTATATTATAAGGTATTTTCAATGATACACTGCATATTACGTTATATTATAAGGTATTTTCAATGATACACTGCATATTACGTTATATTCCAAGGCATTTTCAATGATAGACTGCAAATATTACGTTATATTATAAGGTATTTTCAACGATACACTGCATATTAGATTATATTATAAGTTATTTTCAATGATACACTGCATATTGCGTTATATTATAAGGTATTTTCAATGATACACTGCGTATTACGTTATAGTATAACGTATTTTCAATAACACACTGTATATTACGTTATATTATAAGGTATTTTCAATGTTACACTGCATATTACGTTAAATTATACGGTATTTTGAACGATACACTGCATATTAGATTATATTATAAGGTATTTTCAATGATACACTGCATATTGCGTTATATTATAAGGTATTTTCAATGATACACTGCGTATTACGTTATATTATAACGTATTTTCAATAATACACAGCATATTACGTTATATTATAAGGTATTTTGAACGATACACTGCATATTAGATTATATTATAAGGTATTTTCAATGATACACTGCATATTACGTTATATTACAAGGCATTGGCAATGATAGACTGCAAATATTACGTTATATTATAAGGTATTTTGAACGATACACTGCATATTAGATTATATTAGAAGGTATTTTCAATGATACACTGCATATTACTTTATATTATAAGGTATTTTCAATGATACACTGCATATTACATTATATTAAAAGGCATTTTCAATGATAGACTGTAAATATTACGTTATACTATAAGGTATTTTGAACGATACACTGCATATTAGATAATATTATAAGGTATTTTCAATGATACACTGCATATTACGTTACATTACAAGACATTTTCAATGATAGACTGCAAATATTACGTTATAGTATAACGTATTTTCAATAACACACTGTATATTACGTTATATTATAAGGTATTTTCAATGTTACACTGCATATTACGTTAAATTATACGGTATTTTGAACGATACACTGCATATTAGATTATATTATAAGGTATTTTCAATGATACACTGCATATTGCGTTATATTATAAGGTATTTTCAATGATACACTGCATATTACGTTATATTATAACGTATTTTCAATGATACACTGCATATTAGATTATATTATAAGGTATTTTCAATGATAGACTGCATATTACGTTATATTATAAGGTATTTTCAATGATACACTGCATATTACTTTATATTATAAGGTATTTTCAATGATACACTGCATATTACGTTATATTACAAGGCATTGTCAATGATAGACTGCATGTTACGTTATATTATAAGGTATTTTCAATGATACACTGCATATTACATTATATTAAAAGGCATTTTCAATGATAGACTGCAAATATTACGTTATATTATAAGGTATTTTGAACGATACACTGCATATTAGATAATATTATAAGGTATTTTCAATGATACACTGCATATTACGTTACATTACAAGACATTTTCAATGATAGACTGCAAATATTACGTTATATTATAACGTATTTTCAATAATACACTGCATATTACGTTATATTATAAGGTATTTTCAATGTTACACTGCATATTACGTTATATTATAAGGTATTTTCAATGATACACTGCATATTACGTTATATCATAAGGTATTTTCAATGATACACTGCATATTACGTTATATTACAAGGCATTTTCAATGATAGACTGCAAATATTACGTTATATTATAAGGTATTTTCAACGATACACTGCATATTAGATTATATTATAAGTTATGTTCAATGATACACTGCATATTGCGTTATATTATAAGGTATTTTCAATGATACACTGCGTATTACGTTATAGTATAACGTATTTTCAATAATACACTGTATATTACGTTATATTATAAGGTATTTTCAATGTTACACTGCATATTACGTTAAATTATACGGTATTTTGAACGATACACTGCATATTAGATTATATTATAAGGTATTTTCAATGATACACTGCATATTGCGTTATATTATAAGGTATTTTCAATGATACACTGCGTATTACGTTATATTATAACGTATTTTCTATAATACACAGCATATTACGTTATATTATAAGGTATTTTGAACGATACACTGCATATTAGATTATATTATAAGGTATTTTCAATGATGCACTGCATATTACGTTATATTACAAGGCATTGGCAATGATAGACTGTAAATATTACGTTATATTATAAGGTATTTTGAACGATACACTGCATATTAGATTATATTATAAGGTATTTTCAACGATACACTGCATATTGCGTTATATTATAAGGTATTTTCAATGATACACTGCGTATTACGTTATATTATAACGTATTTTCAATAATACACAGCATATTACGTTATATTATAAGGTATTTTCAATGTTACACTGCATATTACGTTAAATTATAAGGTATTTTCAATGATACACTGCATATTGCGTTATATTATAAGGTATTTTCAATGATACACTGCATATTGCGTTATATTATAAGGTATTTTCAATGATAAACTGCGTATTACGTTATATTATAAGGTATTTTGAACGATACACTGCATATTAGATTATATTATAAGGTATTTTCAATGATACACTGCATATTACGTTATATTATAAGGTATTTTCAATGATACACTGCATATTGCGTTATATTATAATGTATTTTCAATGATAAACTGCGTATTACGTTATATTATAAGGTATTTTGAACGATACACTGCATATTAGATTATATTATAAGGTATTTTCAATGATACACTGCATATTGCGTTATATTATAAGGTATTTTCGATGATACACTGCGTATTACGTTATAGTATAACGTATTTTCAATAATACACTGCATATTACGTTATATTATAAGGTATTTTCAATGTTACACTGCATATTACGTTAAATTATAAGGTATTTTGAACGATACACTGCATATTAGATTATATTATAAGGTATTTTCAATGATACACTGCATATTACGTTATATTATAAGGTATTTTCAATGATACACTGCGTATTACGTTATATTATAACGTATTTTCAATGATACACTGCATATTAGATTATATTATAAGGTATTTTCAATGATACACTGCATATTACTTTATATTATAAGGTATTTTCAATGATACACTGCATATTACGTTATATTACAAGGCATTGTCAATGATAGACTGCAAATATTACGTTATATTATAAGGTATTTTGAACGATACACTGCATATTAGATTATATTATAAGGTATTTTCAATGATACACTGCATATTGCGTTATATTATAAGGTATTTTCAATGATACACTGCATTTTACTTTATATTATAAGGTATTTTCAATGATACACTGCATATTACATTATATTAAAAGGCATTTTCAATGATAGACTGTAAATATTACGTTATATTATAAGGTATTTTGAACGATACACTGCATATTAGATAATATTATAATGTATTTTCAATGATACACTGCATATTACGTTACATTACAAGACATTTTCAATGATAGACTGCAAATATTACGTTATATCATAACGTATTTTCAATAATACACTGCATATTACGTTATATTATAAGGTATTTTCAATTTTACACTGCATATTACGTTATATTATAAGGTATTTTCATTGATACACTGCATATTACGTTATATCATAAGGTATTTTCAATGATACACTGCATATTACGTTATATTACAAGGCATTTTCAATGATAGACTGCAAATATTACGTTATATTATAAGGTATTTTGAACGATACACTGCATATTAGATTATATTATAAGGTATTTTCAATGTTACACTGCATATTACGTTAAATTATAAGGTATTTTCAATGATACACTGCATATTACGTTATATTATAAGGTATTGGCAATGATAGACTGCATATTACGTTATATTATAAGGTATTTTCAATGATACACTGCATATTACTTTATATTATAAGGTATTTTCAATGATACACTGCATATTACGTTATATTACAAGGCATTGTCAATGATAGACTGCATGTTACGTTATATTATAAGGTATTTTCAAAAATACACTGCATATTACATTATATTAAAAGGCATTTTCAATGATAGACTGCAAATATTACGTTATATTATAAGGTATTTTGAACGATACACTGCATATTAGATAATATTATAAGGTATTTTCAATGATACACTGCATATTACGTTACATTACAAGACATTTTCAATGATAGACTGCAAATATTACGTTATATTATAACGTATTTTCAATAATACACTGCATATTACGTTATATTATAAGGTATTTTCAATTTTACACTGCATATTACGTTATATTATAAGGTATTTTCAATGATACACTGCATATTACGTTATATCATAAGGTATTTTCAATGATACACTGCATATTACGTTATATTCCAAGGCATTTTCAATGATAGACTGCAAATATTACGTTATATTATAAGGTATTTTCAACGATACACTGCATATTAGATTATATTATAAGTTATTTTCAATGATACACTGCATATTGCGTTATATTATAAGGTATTTTCAATGATACACTGCGTATTACGTTATAGTATAACGTATTTTCAATAACACACTGTATATTACGTTATATTATAAGGTATTTTCAATGTTACACTGCATATTACGTTAAATTATACGGTATTTTGAACGATACACTGCATATTAGATTATATTATAAGGTATTTTCAATGATACACTGCATATTGCGTTATATTATAAGGTATTTTCAATGATACACTGCGTATTACGTTATATTATAACGTATTTTCAATAATACACAGCATATTACGTTATATTATAAGGTATTTTGAACGATACACTGCATATTAGATTATATTATAAGGTATTTTCAATGATACACTGCATATTACGTTATATTACAAGGCATTGGCAATGATAGACTGCAAATATTACGTTATATTATAAGGTATTTTGAACGATACACTGCATATTAGATTATATTAGAAGGTATTTTCAATGATACACTGCATTTTACTTTATATTATAAGGTATTTTCAATGATACACTGCATATTACATTATATTAAAAGGCATTTTCAATGATAGACTGTAAATATTACGTTATACTATAAGGTATTTTGAACGATACACTGCATATTAGATAATATTATAAGGTATTTTCAATGATACACTGCATATTACGTTACATTACAAGACATTTTCAATGATAGACTGCAAATATTACGTTATAGTATAACGTATTTTCAATAACACACTGTATATTACGTTATATTATAAGGTATTTTCAATGTTACACTGCATATTACGTTAAATTATACGGTATTTTGAACGATACACTGCATATTAGATTATATTATAAGGTATTTTCAATGATACACTGCATATTGCGTTATATTATAAGGTATTTTCAATGATACACTGCATATTACGTTATATTATAAGGTGTCTTCAATGATACACTGCATATTAGATTATATTATAAGGTATTTTCAATGATAGACTGCATATTACGTTATATTATAAGGTATTTTCAATGATACACTGCATATTACTTTATATTATAAGGTATTTTCAATGATACACTGCATATTACGTTATATTACAAGGCATTGTCAATGATAGACTGCATGTTACGTTATATTATAAGGTATTTTCAATGATACACTGCATATTACGTTATATTACAAGGCATTTTCAATGATAGACTGCAAATATTACGTTATATTATAAGGTATTTTGAACGATACACTGCATATTAGATAATATTATAAGGTATTTTCAATGATACACTGCATATTACGTTACATTACAAGACATTTTCAATGATAGACTGCAAATATTACGTTATATTATAACGTATTTTCAATAATACACTGCATATTACGTTATATTATAAGGTATTTTCAATGATACACTGCATATTACGTTATATTATAAGGTATTTTCAATGATACACTGCATATTACGTTATATCATAAGGTATTTTCAATGATACACTGCATATTACGTTATATTACAAGGCATTTTCAATGATAGACTGCAAATATTACGTTATATTATAAGGTATTTTCAACGATACACTGCATATTAGATTATATTATAAGTTATGTTCAATGATACACTGCATATTGCGTTATATTATAAGGTATTTTCAATGATACACTGCGTATTACGTTATAGTATAACGTATTTTCAATAATACACTGTATATTACGTTATATTATAAGGTATTTTCAATGTTACACTGCATATTACGTTAAATTATACGGTATTTTGAACGATACACTGCATATTAGATTATATTATAAGGTATTTTCAATGATACACTGCATATTGCGTTATATTATAAGGTATTTTCAATGATACACTGCGTATTACGTTATATTATAACGTATTTTCAATAATACACAGCATATTACGTTATATTATAAGGTATTTTGAACGATACACTGCATATTAGATTATATTATAAGGTATTTTCAATGATGCACTGCATATTACGTTATATTACAAGGCATTGGCAATGATAGACTGTAAATATTACGTTATATTATAAGGTATTTTGAACGATACACTGCATATTAGATTATATTATAAGGTATTTTCAACGATACACTGCATATTGCGTTATATTATAAGGTATTTTCAATGATACACTGCGTATTACGTTATATTATAATGTATTTTCAATAATACACAGCATATTACGTTATATTATAAGGTATTTTCAATGTTACACTGCATATTACGTTAAATTATAAGGTATTTTCAATGATACACTGCATATTGCGTTATATTATAAGGTATTTTCATTGATACACTGCATATTGCGTTATATTATAAGGTATTTTCAATGATAAACTGCGTATTACGTTATATTATAAGGTATTTTGAACGATACACTGCATATTAGATTATATTATAAGGTATTTTCAATGATACACTGCATATTGCGTTATATTATAAGGTATTTTCATTGATACACTGCATATTGCGTTATATTATAATGTATTTTCAATGATAAACTGCGTATTACGTTATATTATAAGGTATTTTGAACGATACACTGCATATTAGATTATATTATAAGGTATTTTCAATGATACACTGCATATTGCGTTATATTATAAGGTATTTTCGATGATA
The DNA here is from genome assembly GCA_916610255.1 of Lasioglossum lativentre. Taxonomy (NCBI): domain Eukaryota; kingdom Metazoa; phylum Arthropoda; class Insecta; order Hymenoptera; family Halictidae; genus Lasioglossum; species Lasioglossum lativentre. Next base: position 877,610 of record CAKAJI010000032.1, read on the forward strand.
CACTGCGTATTACGTTATAGTATAACGTATTTTCAATAATACACTGCATATTACGTTATATTATAACGTATTTTCAATGTTACACTGCATATTACGTTAAATTATAAGGTATTTTGAACGATACACTGCATATTAGATTATATTATAAGGTATTTTCAATGATACACTGCATATTGCGTTATATTATAAGGTATTTTCAATGATACACTGCGTATTACGTTATATTATAACGTATTTTCAATGATACACTGCATATTAGATTATATTATAAGGTATTTTCAATGATACACTGCATATTACTTTATATTATAAGGTATTTTCAATGATACACTGCATATTACGTTATATTACAAGGCATTGTCAATGATAGACTGCAAATATTACGTTATATTATAAGGTATTTTGAACGATACACTGCATATTAGATTATATTATAAGGTATTTTCAATGATACACTGCATATTGCGTTATATTATAAGGTATTTTCAATGATACACTGCATTTTACTTTATATTATAAGGTATTTTCAATGATACACTGCATATTACATTATATTAAAAGGCATTTTCAATGATAGACTGTAAATATTACGTTATATTATAAGGTATTTTGAACGATACACTGCATATTAGATAATATTATAATGTATTTTCAATGATACACTGCATATTACGTTACATTACAAGACATTTTCAATGATAGACTGCAAATATTACGTTATATCATAACGTATTTTCAATAATACACTGCATATTACGTTATATTATAAGGTATTTTCAATTTTACACTGCATATTACGTTATATTATAAGGTATTTTCAATGATACACTGCATATTACGTTATATTATAAGGTATTTTCAATGATACACTGCATATTACGTTATATTATAAGGCATTTTCAATGAAAGACTGCAAATATTACGTTATATTATAATGTATTTTGAACGATACACTGCATATTAGATTATATTATAAGGTATTTTCAATGTTACACTGCATATTACGTTAAATTATAAGGTATTTTCAATGATACACTGCATATTACGTTATATTATAAGGTATTGGCAATGATAGACTGCATATTACGTTATATTATAAGGTATTTTCAATGATACACTGCATATTACTTTATATTATAAGGTATTTTCAATGATACACTGCATATTACGTTATATTACAAGGCATTGTCAATGATAGACTGCATATTACGTTATATTATAAGGTATTTTCAATGATTCACTGCATATTACATTATATTAAAAGGCATTTTCAATGATAGACTGCAAATATTACGTTATATTATAAGGTATTTTGAACGATACACTGCATATTAGATAATATTATAAGGTATTTTCAATGATACACTGCATATTACGTTACATTACAAGACATTTTCAATGATAGACTGCAAATATTACGTTATATTATAACGTATTTTCAATAATACACTGCATATTACGTTATATTATAAGGTATTTTCAATTTTACACTGCATATTACGTTATATTATAAGGTATTTTCAATGATACACTGCATATTACGTTATATCATAAGGTATTTTCAATGATACACTGCATATTACGTTATATTACAAGGCATTTTCAATGATAGACTGCAAATATTACGTTATATTATAAGGTATTTTCAACGATACACTGCATATTAGATTATATTATAAGGTATTTTCAATGATACACTGCATATTGCGTTATATTATAAGGTATTTTCAATGATACACTGCGTATTACGTTATAGTATAACGTATTTTCAATAATACACTGTATATTACGTTATATTATAAGGTATTTTCAATGTTACACTGCATATTACGTTAAATTATACGGTATTTTGAACGATACACTGCATATTAGATTATATTATAAGGTATTTTCAATGATACACTGCATATTGCGTTATATTATAAGGTATTTTCAATGATACACTGCGTATTACGTTATATTATAATGTATTTTCAATAATACACAGCATATTACGTTATATTATAAGGTATTTTCAATGTTACACTGCATATTACGTTAAATTATAAGGTATTTTCAATGATACACTGCATATTACGTTATATTATAAGGTATTGGCAATGATAGACTGCATATTACGTTATATTATAAGGTATTTTCAATGATACACTGCATATTACTTTATATTATAAGGTATTTTCAATGATACACTGCATATTACGTTATATTACAAGGCATTGTCAATGATAGACTGCATGTTACGTTATATTATAAGGTATTTTCAATGATTCACTGCATATTACATTATATTAAAAGGCATTTTCAATGATAGACTGCAAATATTACGTTATATTATAAGGTATTTTGAACGATACACTGCATATTAGATAATATTATAAGGTATTTTCAATGATACACTGCATATTACGTTATATTACAAGGCATTTTCAATGATAGACTGCAAATATTACGTTATATTATAAGGTATTTTCAACGATACACTGCATATTAGATTATATTATAAGTTATTTTCAATGATACACTGCATATTGCGTTATATTATAAGGTATTTTCAATGATACACTGCGTATTACGTTATAGTATAACGTATTTTCAATAATACACTGTATATTACGTTATATTATAAGGTATTTTCAATGTTACACTGCATATTACGTTAAATTATACGGTATTTTGAACGATACACTGCATATTAGATTATATTATAAGGTATTTTCAATGATACACTGCATATTGCGTTATATTATAAGGTATTTTCAATGATACACTGCGTATTACGTTATATTATAATGTATTTTCAATAATACACAGCATATTACGTTATATTATAAGGTATTTTCAATGTTACACTGCATATTACGTTAAATTATAAGGTATTTTCAATGATACACTGCATATTACGTTATATTATAAGGTATTGGCAATGATAGACTGCATATTACGTTATATTATAAGGTATTTTCAATGATACACTGCATATTACTTTATATTATAAGGTATTTTCAATGATACACTGCATATTACGTTATATTACAAGGCATTGTCAATGATAGACTGCATGTTACGTTATATTATAAGGTATTTTCAATGATTCACTGCATATTACATTATATTAAAAGGCATTTTCAATGATAGACTGCAAATATTACGTTATATTATAAGGTATTTTGAACGATACACTGCATATTAGATAATATTATAAGGTATTTTCAATGATACACTGCATATTACGTTACATTACAAGACATTTTCAATGATAGACTGCAAATATTACGTTATATTATAACGTATTTTCAATAATACACAGCATATTACGTTATATTATAAGGTATTTTCAATTTTACACTGCATATTACGTTATATTATAAGGTATTTTCAATGATACACTGCATATTACGTTATATCATAAGGTATTTTCAATGATACACTGCATATTACGTTATATTACAAGGCATTTTCAATGATAGACTGCAAATATTACGTTATATTATAAGGTATTTTCAACGATACACTGCATATTAGATTATATTATAAGTTATTTTCAATGATACACTGCATATTGCGTTATATTATAAGGTATTTTCAATGATACACTGCGTATTACGTTATAGTATAACGTATTTTCAATAATACACTGTATATTACGTTATATTATAACGTATTTTCAATGTTACACTGCATATTACGTTAAATTATAAGGTATTTTGAACGATACACTGCATATTAGATTATATTATAAGGTATTTTCAATGATACACTGCATATTGCGTTATATTATAAGGTATTTTCAATGATACACTGCGTATTACGTTATATTATAACGTATTTTCAATAATACACAGCATATTACGTTATATTATAAGGTATTTTGAACGATACACTGCATATTAGATTATATTATAAGGTATTTTCAATGATGCACTGCATATTACGTTATATTACAAGGCATTGGCAATGATAGACTGTAAATATTACGTTATATTATAAGGTATTTTGAACGATACACTGCATATTAGATTATATTATAAGGTATTTTCAACGATACACTGCATATTGCGTTATATTATAAGGTATTTTCAATGATACACTGCGTATTACGTTATATTATAATGTATTTTCAATAATACACAGCATATTACGTTATATTATAAGGTATTTTCAATGTTACACTGCATATTACGTTAAATTATAAGGTATTTTCAATGATACACTGCATATTACGTTATATTATAAGGTATTTTCAATGATACACTGCATATTGCGTTATATTATAAGGTATTTTCAATGATAAACTGCGTATTACGTTATATTATAAGGTATTTTGAACGATACACTGCATATTAGATTATATTATAAGGTATTTTCAATGATACACTGCATATTGCGTTATATTATAAGGTATTTTCAATGATACACTGCGTATTACGTTATATTATAACGTATTTTCAATAATACACTGCATATTACGTTATATTATAAGGTATTTTCAATGTTACACTGCATATTACGTTAAATTATACGGTATTTTGAACGATACACTGCATATTAGATTATATTATAAGGTATTTTCAATGATACACTGCATATTGCGTTATATTATAAGGTATTTTCAATGATACACTGCGTATTACGTTATATTATAACGTATTTTCAATAATACACAGCATATTACGTTATATTATAAGGTATTTTCAATGTTACACTGCATATTACGTTAAATTATAAGGTATTTTCAATGATACACTGCATATTACGTTATATTATAAGGTATTGGCAATGATAGACTGCATATTACGTTATATTATAAGGTATTTTCAATGATACACTGCATATTACTTTATATTATAAGGTATTTTCAATGATACACTGCATATTACGTTATATTACAAGGCATTGTCAATGATAGACTGCATGTTACGTTATATTATAAGGTATTTTCAATGATTCACTGCATATTACATTATATTAAAAGGCATTTTCAATGATAGACTGCAAATATTACGTTATATTATAAGGTATTTTGAACGATACACTGCATATTAGATAATATTATAAGGTATTTTCAATGATACACTGCATATTACGTTACATTACAAGACATTTTCAATGATAGACTGCAAATATTACGTTATATTATAACGTATTTTCAATAATACACTGCATATTACGTTATATTATAAGGTATTTTCAATTTTACACTGCATATTACGTTATATTATAAGGTATTTTCAATGATACACTGCATATTACGTTATATCATAAGGTATTTTCAATGATACACTGCATATTACGTTATATTACAAGGCATTTTCAATGATAGACTGCAAATATTACGTTATATTATAAGGTATTTTCAACGATACACTGCATATTAGATTATATTATAAGTTATTTTCAATGATACACTGCATATTGCGTTATATTATAAGGTATTTTCAATGATACACTGCGTATTACGTTATAGTATAACGTATTTTCAATAATACACTGTATATTACGTTATATTATAAGGTATTTTCAATGTTACACTGCATATTACGTTAAATTATACGGTATTTTGAACGATACACTGCATATTAGATTATATTATAAGGTATTTTCAATGATACACTGCATATTGCGTTATATTATAAGGTATTTTCAATGATACACTGCGTATTACGTTATATTATAACGTATTTTCAATAATACACAGCATATTACGTTATATTATAAGGTATTTTGAACGATACACTGCATATTAGATTATATTATAAGGTATTTTCAATGATGCACTGCATATTACGTATATTACAAGGCATTGGCAATGATAGACTGTAAATATTACGTTATATTATAAGGTATTTTGAACGATACACTGCATATTAGATTATATTATAAGGTATTTTCAACGATACACTGCATATTGCGTTATATTATAAGGTATTTTCAATGATACACTGCGTATTACGTTATATTATAATGTATTTTCAATAATACACAGCATATTACGTTATATTATAAGGTATTTTCAATGTTACACTGCATATTACGTTAAATTATAAGGTATTTTCAATGATACACTGCATATTACGTTATATTATAAGGTATTTTCAATGATACACTGCATATTGCGTTATATTATAAGGTATTTTCAATGATAAACTGCGTATTACGTTATATTATAAGGTATTTTGAACGATACACTGCATATTAGATTATATTATAAGGTATTTTCAATGATACACTGCATATTGCGTTATATTATAAGGTATTTTCAATGATACACTGCGTATTACGTTATAGTATAACGTATTTTCAATAATACACTGTATATTACGTTATATTATAAGGTATTTTCAATGTTACACTGCATATTACGTTATATTATAAGGTATTTTGAACGATACACTGCATATTAGATTATATTATAAGGTATTTTCAATGATACACTGCATATTGCGTTATATTATAAGGTATTTTCAATGATACACTGCGTATTACGTTATATCATAACGTATTTTCAATGATACACTGCATATTAGATTATATTATAAGGTATTTTCAATGATACACTGCATATTACTTTATATTATAAGGTATTTTCAATGATACACTGCATATTACGTTATATTACAAGGCATTGTCAATGATAGACTGCAAATATTACGTTATATTATAAGGTATTTTGAACGATACACTGCATATTAGATTATATTATAAGGTATTTTCAATGATACACTGCATTTTAGATTATATTATAAGGTATTTTCAATGATACACTGCATATTACATTATTTTATAAGGCATTTTCAATGATAGACTGCAAACATTACGTTATATTATAAGGTATTTTGAACGATACACTGCATATTAGATAATATTATAAGGTATTTTCAATGATACACTGCATATTACGTTACATTACAAGACATTTTCAATGATAGACTGCAAATATTACGTTATATTATAACGTATTTTCAATAATACACTGCATATTACGTTATATTATAAGGTATTTTCAATGATACACTGCATATTACGTTATATTATAAGGTATTTTCAACGATACACTGCATATTAGATTATATTATAAGGTATTTCAATGATACACTGCATATTGCGTTATATTATAAGGTATTTTCAATGATACACTGCGTATTACGTTATATTATAATGTATTTTCAATAATACACAGCATATTACGTTATATTATAAGGTATTTTCAATGTTACACTGCATATTACGTTAAATTATAAGGTATTTTCAATGATACACTGCATATTACGTTATATTATAAGGTATTGGCAATGATAGACTGCATATTACGTTATATTATAAGGTATTTTCAATGATACACTGCATATTACTTTATATTATAAGGTATTTTCAATGATACACTGCATATTACGTTATATTACAAGGCATTGTCAATGATAGATTGCAAATATTACGTTATATTATAAGGTATTTTCAATGATACACTGCATATTACGTTATATTATAAGGCATTTTCAATGATAGACTGCAAATATTACGTTATATTATAAGGTATTTTGAACGATACACTGCATATTAGATAATATTATAAGGTATTTTCAATGATACACTGCATATTACGTTATATTAAAAGACATTTTCAATGATAGACTGCAAATATTACGTTATATTATAACGTATTTTCAATAATACACTGCATATTACGTTATATTATAAGGTATTTTCAATGATACACTGCATATTACGTTATATCATAAGGTATTTTCAATGATACACTGCATATTACGTTATATTACAAGGCATTTTCAATGATAGACTGCAAATATTACGTTATATTATAATGTATTTTGAACGATACACTGCATATTAGATTATATTATAAGTTATTTTCAATGATACACTGCATATTGCGTTATATTATAAGGTATTTTCAATGATACACTGCGTATTACGTTATAGTATAACGTATTTTCAATAATACACTGTATATTACGTTATATTATAAGGTATTTTCAATGTTACACTGCATATTACGTTAAATTATACGGTATTTTGAACGATACACTGCAAATTAGATTATATTATAAGGTATTTTCAATGATACACTGCATATTGCGTTATATTATAAGGTATTTTCAATGATACACTGCGTATTACGTTATATTATAACGTATTTTCAATAATACACAGCATATTACGTTATATTATAAGGTATTTTGAACGATACACTGCATATTAGATTATATTATAAGGTATTTTCAATGATGCACTGCATATTACGTTATATTACAAGGCATTGGCAATGATAGACTGTAAATATTACGTTATATTATAAGGTATTTTGAACGATACACTGCATATTAGATTATATTATAAGGTATTTTCAACGATACACTGCATATTGCGTTATATTATAAGGTATTTTCAATGATACACTGCGTATTACGTTATATTATAATGTATTTTCAATAATACACAGCATATTACGTTATATTATAAGGTATTTTCAATGTTACACTGCATATTACGTTAAATTATAAGGTATTTTCAATGATACACTGCATATTGCGTTATATTATAAGGTATTTTCATTGATACACTGCATATTGCGTTATATTATAAGGTATTTTCAATGATAAACTGCGTATTACGTTATATTATAAGGTATTTTGAACGATACACTGCATATTAGATTATATTATAAGGTATTTTCAATGTTACACTGCATATTACGTTAAATTATACGGTATTTTGAACGATACACTGCATATTAGATTATATTATAAGGTATTTTCAATGATGCACTGCATATTGCGTTATATTATAAGGTATTTTCAATGATACACTGCGTATTACGTTATATCATAACGTATTTTCAATGATACACTGCATATTAGATTATATTATAAGGTATTTTCAATGATACACTGCATATTACTTTATATTATAAGGTATTTTCAATGATACACTGCATATTACGTTATATTACAAGGCATTGTCAATGATAGACTGCAAATATTACGTTATATTATAAGGTATTTTGAACGATACACTGCATATTAGATTATATTATAAGGTATTTTCAACGATACACTGCATATTGCGTTATATTATAAGGTATTTTCAATGATACACTGCATTTTACTTTATATTATAAGGTATTTTCAATGATACACTGCATATTACATTATATTAAAAGGCATTTTCAATGATAGACTGCAAATATTACGTTATATTATAAGGTATTTTGAACGATACACTGCATATTAGATAATATTATAAGGTATTTTCAATGATACACTGCATATTACGTTACATTACAAGACATTTTCAATGATAGACTGCAAATATTACGTTATATTATAACGTATTTTCAATAATACACTGCATATTACGTTATATTATAAGGTATTTTCAATTTTACACTGCATATTACGTTATATTATAAGGTATTTTCAACGATACACTGCATATTAGATTATATTATAAGTTATTTTCAATGATACACTGCATATTGCGTTATATTATAAGGTATTTTCAATGATACACTGCGTATTACGTTATAGTATAACGTATTTTCAATAATACACTGTATATTACGTTATATTATAAGGTATTTTCAATGTTACACTGCATATTACGTTAAATTATACGGTATTTTGAACGATACACTGCATATTAGATTATATTATAAGGTATTTTCAATGATACACTGCATATTGCGTTATATTATAAGGTATTTTCAATGATACACTGCGTATTACGTTATATTATAACGTATTTTCAATAATACACAGCATATTACGTTATATTATAAGGTATTTTGAACGATACACTGCATATTAGATTATATTATAAGGTATTTTCAATGATACACTGCATATTACGTTATATTACAAGGCATTGACAATGATAGACTGCAAATATTACGTTATATTATAAGGTATTTTGAACGATACACTGCATATTAGATTATATTATAAGGTATATACAATGATACACTGCATATTGCGTTATATTATAAGGTATTTTCAATGATACACTGCGTATTACGTTATATTATAAGGTATTTTCAATGATACACTGCGTATTACGTTATATTATAACGTATTTTCAATAATACACAGCATATTACGTTATATTATAAGGTATTTTGAACGATACACTGCATATTAGATTATATTATAAGGTATTTTCAATGATACACTGCATATTACGTTATATTATAAGGTATTGGCAATGATAGACTGCATATTACGTTATATTATAAGGTATTTTCAATGATACACTGCGTATTACGTTATATTATAAGGTATTTTCAATGTTACACTGCATATTACTTTATATTATAAGGTATTTTCAATGATACACTGCATATTACGTTATATTACAAGGCATTGTCAATGATAGACTGCATGTTACGTTATATTATAAGGTATTTTCAATGATTCACTGCATGTGACGATATATTATAAGGTATTTTCAATAATACACTGCATATTACGTTATATTATAAGGTATTTTCAATTTTACACTGCATATTACGTTATATTATAAGGTATTTTCAATGATACACTGCATATTACGTTATATCATAAGGTATTTTCAATGGTATACTGCATATTACGTTATATTACAATGCATTTTCAATGATAGACTGCAAATATTACGTTATATTATAAGGTATTTTCAACGATACACTGCATATTACATTACATTATAAGGTATTTTCAATGATACACTGCATATTGCGTTATATTATAAGGTATTTTCAATGATACACTGCGTATTACGTTATAGTATAACGTATTTTCAATAATACACTGTATATTACGTTATATTATAAGGTATTTTCAATGTTACACTGCATATTACGTTAAATTATACGGTATTTTGAACGATACACTGCATATTAGATTATATTATAAGGTATTTTCAATGATACACTGCATATTGCGTTATATTATAAGGTATTTTCAATGATACACTGCGTATTACGTTATATTATAACGTATTTTCAATGATACACTGCATATTAGATTATATTATAAGGTATTTTCAATGATACACTGCATATTACTTTATATTATAAGGTATTTTCAATGATACACTGCATATTACGTTATATTACAAGGCATTGTCAATGATAGATTGCAAATATTACGTTATATTATAAGGTATTTTGAACGATACACTGCATATTAGATTATATTATAAGGTATTTTCAACGATACACTGCATATTGCGTTATATTATAAGGTATTTTCAATGATACACTGCATTTTACTTTATATTATAAGGTATTTTCAATGATACACTGCATATTACATTATATTAAAAGGCATTTTCAATGATAGACTGCAAATATTACGTTATATTATAAGGTATTTTGAACGATACACTGCATATTAGATAATATTATAAGGTATTTTCAATGATACACTGCATATTACGTTACATTACAAGACATTTTCAATGATAGACTGCAAATATTACGTTATATTATAACGTATTTTCAATAATACACTGCATATTACGTTATATTATAAGGTATTTTCAATTTTACACTGCATATTACGTTATATTATAAGGTATTTTCAATGATACACTGCATATTACGTTATATCATAAGGTATTTTCAATAATACACTGCATATTAGGTTATATCATAAGGTATTTTCAATGATACACTGCATATTACGTTATATTACAAGGCATTTTCAATGAAAGACTGCAAATATTACGTTATATTATAAGGTATTTTGAACGATACACTGCATATTAGATTATATTATAAGGTATTTTCAATGATACACTGCATATTGCGTTATATTACAAGGCATTGGCAATGATACACTGCGTATTACGTTATATTATAATGTATTTTCAATAATACACAGCATATTACGTTATATTATAAGGTATTTTCAATTTTACACTGCATATTACGTTATATTATAAGGTATTTTCAACGATACACTGCATATTAGATTATATTATAAGTTATTTTCAATGATACACTGCATATTGCGTTATATTATAAGGTATTTTCAATGATACACTGCGTATTACGTTATAGTATAACGTATTTTCAATAATACACTGTATATTACGTTATATTATAAGGTATTTTCAATGTTACACTGCATATTACGTTAAATTATACGGTATTTTGAACGATACACTGCATATTAGATTATATTATAAGGTATTTTCAATGATACACTGCATATTGCGTTATATTATAAGGTATTTTCAATGATACACTGCGTATTACGTTATATTATAACGTATTTTCAATAATACACAGCATATTACGTTATATTATAAGGTATTTTGAACGATACACTGCATATTAGATTATATTATAAGGTATTTTCAATGATACACTGCATATTACGTTATATTACAAGGCATTGACAATGATAGACTGCAAATATTACGTTATATTATAAGGTATTTTGAACGATACACTGCATATTAGATTATATTATAAGGTATATTCAACGATACACTGCATATTGCGTTATATTATAAGGTATTTTCAATGATACACTGCGTATTACGTTATATTATAAGGTATTTTCAATGATACACTGCGTATTACGTTATATTATAACGTATTTTCAATAATACACAGCATATTACGTTATATTATAAGGTATTTTGAACGATACACTGCATATTAGATAATATTATAAGGTATTTTCAATGATACACTGCATATTACGTTATATTATAAGGTATTTTCAATGATAGACTGCATATTACGTTATATTATAAGGTATTTTCAATGATACACTGCATATTACGTTATATTATAACGTATTTTCAATGTTACACTGCATATTACTTTATATTATAAGGTATTTTCAATGATACACTGCATATTACGTTATATTACAAGGCATTGTCAATGATAGACTGCATGTTACGTTATATTATAAGGTATTTTCAATGATTCACTGCATGTGACGACATATTATAAGGTATTTTCAATAATACACTGCATATTACGTTATATTATAAGGTATTTTCAATTTTACACTGCATATTACGTTATATTATAAGGTATTTTCAATGATACACTGCATATTACGTTATATCATAAGGTATTTTCAATGGTATACTGCATATTACGTTATATTACAATGCATTTTCAATGATAGACTGCAAATATTACGTTATATTATAAGGTATTTTCAACGATACACTGCATATTAGAATATATTATAAGTTATTTTCAATGATACACTGCATATTGCGTTATATTATAAGGTATTTTCAATGATACACTGCGTATTACGTTATAGTATAACGTATTTTCAATAATACACTGTATATTACGTTATATTATAAGGTATTTTCAATGTTACACTGCATATTACGTTAAATTATACGGTATTTTGAACGATACACTGCATATTAGATTATATTATAAGGTATTTTCAATGATACACTGCATATTGCGTTATATTATAAGGTATTTTCAATGATACACTGCGTATTACGTTATATTATAACGTATTTTCAATGATACACTGCATATTAGATTATATTATAAGGTATTTTCAATGATACACTGCATATTACTTTATATTATAAGGTATTTTCAATGATACACTGCATATTACGTTATATTACAAGGCATTGTCAATGATAGACTGCAAATATTACGTTATATTATAAGGTATTTTGAACGATACACTGCATATTAGATTATATTATAAGGTATTTTCAATGATACACTGCATATTGCGTTATATTATAAGGTATTTTCAATGATACACTGCATTTTACTTTATATTATAAGGTATTTTCAATGATACACTGCATATTACATTATATTAAAAGGCATTTTCAATGATAGACTGCAAATATTACGTTATATTATAAGGTATTTTGAACGATACACTGCATATTAGATAATATTATAAGGTATTTTCAATGATACACTGCATATTACGTTACATTACAAGACATTTTCAATGATAGACTGCAAATATTACGTTATATTATAACGTATTTTCAATAATACACTGCATATTACGTTATATTATAAGGTATTTTCAATTTTACACTGCATATTACGTTATATTATAAGGTATTTTCAATGATACACTGCATATTACGTTATATTATAAGGTATTTTCAATAATACACTGCATATTAGGTTATATCATAAGGTATTTTCAATGATACACTGCATATTACGTTATATTACAAGGCATTTTCAATGAAAGACTGCAAATATTACGTTATATTATAAGGTATTTTGAACGATACACTGCATATTAGATTATATTATAAGGTATTTTCAATGATACACTGCATATTGCGTTATATTACAAGGCATTGGCAATGATACACTGCGTATTACGTTATATTATAATGTATTTTCAATAATACACAGCATATTACGTTATATTATAAGGTATTTTCAATGTTACACTGCATATTACGTTAAATTATAAGGTATTTTCAATGATATACTGCATATTGCGTTATATTATAAGGTATTTTCAATGATACACTGCGTATTACGTTATAGTATAACGTATTTTCAATAATACACTGTATATTACGTTATATTATAAGGTATTTTCAATGTTACACTGCATATTACGTTAAATTATACGGTATTTTGAACGATACACTGCATATTAGATTATATTATAAGGTATTTTCAATGATACACTGCATATTACGTTATATTATAAGGTATTTTCAATGATACACTGCGTATTACGTTATATTATAAGGTATTGGCAATGATGGACTGCATATTACGTTATATTATAAGGTATTTTCAATGATACACTGCGTATTACGTTATATTATAACGTATTTTCAATAATACACTGCATATTACGTTATATTATAAGGTATTTTCAATGATACACTGCATATTGCGTTATATTATAAGGTATTTTCAATGATACACTGCATATTGCGTTATATTATAAGGTATTTTCAATGATAAACTGCGTATTACGTTATATTATAAGGTATTTTCAATGATAGACTGCAAATATTACGTTATATTATAAGGTATTTTCAACGATACACTGCATATTAGATTATATTATAAGTTATTTTCAATGATACACTGCATATTGCGTTATATTATAAGGTATTTTCAATGATACACTGCGTATTACGTTATAGTATAACGTATTTTCAATAATACACTGTATATTACGTTATATTATAAGGTATTTTCAATGTTCCACTGCATATTACGTTAAATTATACGGTATTTTGAACGATACACTGCATATTAGATTATATTATAAGGTATTTTCAATGATACACTGCATATTGCGTTATATTATAAGGTATTTTCAATGATACAATGCGTATTACGTTATATTATAACGTATTTTCAATAATACACAGCATATTACGTTATATTATAAGGTATTTTGAACGATACACTGCATATTAGATTATATTATAAGGTATTTTCAATGATACACTGCATATTACGTTATATTACAAGGCATTGACAATGATAGACTGCAAATATTACGTTATATTATAAGGTATTTTGAACGATACACTGCATATTAGATTATATTATAAGGTATTTTCAACGATACACTGCATATTGCGTTATATTATAAGGTATTTTCAATGATACACTGCGTATTACGTTATATTATAATGTATTTTCAATAATACACAGCATATTACGTTATATTATAAGGTATTTTCAATGTTACACTGCATATTACGTTAAATTATAAGGTATTTTCAATGATACACTGCATATTGCGTTATATTATAAGGTATTTTCAATGATACACTGCGTATTACGTTATAGTATAACGTATTTTCAATAATACACTGTATATTACGTTATATTATAAGGTATTTTCAATGTTACACTGCATATTACGTTAAATTATACGGTATTTTGAACGATACACTGCATATTAGATTATATTATAAGGTATTTTCAATGATACACTGCATATTGCGTTATATTATAAGGTATTTTCAATGATACACTGCGTATTACGTTATATTATAAGGTATTGGCAATGATAGACTGCATATTACGTTATATTATAAGGTATTTTCAATGATACACTGCGTATTACGTTATATTATAACGTATTTTCAATAATACACTGCATATTACGTTATATTATAAGGTATTTTCAATGATACACTGCATATTGCGTTATATTATAAGGTATTTTCAATGATACACTGCATATTGCGTTATATTATAAGGTATTTTCAATGATAAACTGCGTATTACGTTATATTATAAGGTATTTTCAATGATAGACTGCAAATATTACGTTATATTATAAGGTATTTTCAACGATACACTGCATATTGTGTTATATTATAAGGTATTTTCAATGTTACACTGCATATTACGTTAAATTATACGGTATTTTGAACGATACACTGCATATTAGATTATATTATAAGGTATTTTCAATGATACACTGCATATTGCGTTATATTATAAGGTATTTTCAATGATACACTGCGTATTACGTTATATTATAAGGTATTGGCAATGATAGACTGCATATTACGTTATATTATAAGGTATTTTCAATGATACACTGCGTATTACGTTATATTATAACGTATTTTCAATAATACACTGCATATTACGTTATATTATAAGGTATTTTCGATGATACACTGCGTATTACGTTATATTATAAGGTATTTTCAATGATACACTGCATATTAGATTATATTATAAGGTATTTTCAATGATACACTGCATATTACTTTATATTATAAGGTATTTTCAATGATACACTGCATATTACGTTATATTACAAGGCATTGTCAATGATAGACTGCAAATATTACGTTATATTATAAGGTATTTTGAACGATACACTGCATATTAGATTATATTATAAGGTATTTTCAACGATACACTGCATATTGCGTTATATTATAAGGTATTTTGAACGATACACTGCATATTAGATTATATTATAAGGTATTTTCAATGATACACTGCATATTACGTTATATTACAAGGCATTTTCAATGATAGACTGCAAATATTACGTTATATTATAAGGTATTTTGAACGATACACTGCATATTGCGTTATATTATAAGGTATTTTCAATGATACACTGCGTATTACGTTATAGTATAACGTATTTTCAATAATACACTGTATATTACGTTATATTATAAGGTATTTTCAATGTTACACTGCATATTACGTTAAATTATACGGTATTTTGAACGATACACTGCATATTAGATTATATTATAAGGTATTTTCAATGATACACTGCATATTGCGTTATATTATAAGGTATTTTCAATGATACACTGCGTATTACGTTATATTATAACGTATTTTCAATAATACACAGCATATTACGTTATATTATAAGGTATTTTCAATGTTACACTGCATATTACGTTAAATTATAAGGTATTTTCAATGATACACTGCATATTACGTTATATTATAAGGTATTGGCAATGATAGACTGCATATTACGTTATATTATAAGGTATTTTCAATGATACACTGCATATTACTTTATATTATAAGGTATTTTCAATGATACACTGCATATTACGTTATATTACAAGGCATTGTCAATGATAGACTGCATGTTACGTTATATTATAAGGTATTTTCAATGATTCACTGCATATTACATTATATTAAAAGGCATTTTCAATGATAGACTGCAAATATTACGTTATATTATAAGGTATTTTGAACGATACACTGCATATTAGATAATATTATAAGGTATTTTCAATGATACACTGCATATTACGTTACATTACAAGACATTTTCAATGATAGACTGCAAATATTACGTTATATTATAACGTATTTTCAATAATACACTGCATATTACGTTATATTATAAGGTATTTTCAATTTTACACTGCATATTACGTTATATTATAAGGTATTTTCAATGATACACTGCATATTACGTTATATCATAAGGTATTTTCAATGATACACTGCATATTACGTTATATTACAAGGCATTTTCAATGATAGACTGCAAATATTACGTTATATCATAAGGTATTTTCAATGATACACTGCATATTACGTTATATTACAAGGCATTTTCAATGATAGACTGCAAATATTACGTTATATTATAAGGTATTTTGAACGATACACTGCATATTAGATTATATTATAAGTTATTTTCAATGATACACTGCATATTGCGTTATATTATAAGGTATTTTCAATGATACACTGCGTATTACGTTATAGTATAACGTATTTTCAATAATACACTGTATATTACGTTATATTATAAGGTATTTTCAATGTTACACTGCATATTACGTTAAATTATACGGTATTTTGAACGATACACTGCATATTAGATTATATTATAAGGTATTTTCAATGATACACTGCATATTGCGTTATATTATAAGGTATTTTCGATGATACACTGCGTATTACGTTATATTATAACGTATTTTAAATAATACACAGCATATTACGTTATATTATAAGGTATTTTGAACGATACACTGCATATTAGATTATATTATAAGGTATTTTCAATGATGCACTGCATATTACGTTATATTACAAGGCATTGGCAATGATAGACTGTAAATATTACGTTATATTATAAGGTATTTTGAACGATACACTGCATATTAGATTATATTATAAGGTATTTTCAACGATACACTGCATATTGCGTTATATTATAAGGTATTTTCAATGATACACTGCGTATTACGTTATATTATAATGTATTTTCAATAATACACAGCATATTACGTTATATTATAAGGTATTTTCAATGTTACACTGCATATTACGTTAAATTATAAGGTATTTTCAATGATACACTGCATATTGCGTTATATTATAAGGTATTTTCAATGATACACTGCATATTGCGTTATATTATAAGGTATTTACAATGATAAACTGCGTATTACGTTATATTATAAGGTATTTTGAACGATACACTGCATATTAGATTATATTATAAGGTATTTTCAATGATACACTGCATATTGCGTTATATTACAAGGCATTGTCAATGATAGACTGCATGTTACGTTATATTATAAGGTATTTTCAATGATTCACTGCATATTACATTATATTAAAAGGCATTTTCAATGATAGACTGCAAATATTACGTTATATTATAAGGTATTTTGAACGATACACTGCATATTAGATAATATTATAAGGTATTTTCAATGATACACTGCATATTACGTTACATTACAAGACATTTTCAATGATAGACTGCAAATATTACGTTATATTATAACGTATTTTCAATAATACACTGCATATTACGTTATATTATAAGGTATTTTCAATTTTACACTGCATATTACGTTATATTATAAGGTATTTTCAATGATACACTGCATATTACGTTATATCATAAGGTATTTTCAATGATACACTGCATATTACGTTATATTACAAGGCATTTTCAATGATAGACTGCAAATATTACGTTATATCATAAGGTATTTTCAATGATACACTGCATATTACGTTATATTACAAGGCATTTTCAATGATAGACTGCAAATAATACGTTATATTATAAGGTATTTTCAACGATACACTGCATATTAGATTATATTATAAGTTATTTTCAATGATACACTGCATATTGCGTTATATTATAAGGTATTTTCAATGATACACTGCGTATTACGTTATAGTATAACGTATTTTCAATAATACACTGTATATTACGTTATATTATAAGGTATTTTCAATGTTACACTGCATATTACGTTAAATTATACGGTATTTTGAACGATACACTGCAAATTAGATTATATTATAAGGTATTTTCAATGATACACTGCATATTGCGTTATATTATAAGGTATTTTCAATGATACACTGCGTATTACGTTATATTATAACGTATTTTCAATAATACACAGCATATTACGTTATATTATAAGGTATTTTGAACGATACACTGCATATTAGATTATATTATAAGGTATTTTCAATGATGCACTGCATATTACGTTATATTACAAGGCATTGGCAATGATAGACTGCAAATATTACGTTATATTATAAGGTATTTTGAACGATACACTGCATATTAGATTATATTATAAGGTATTTTCAACGATACACTGCATATTGCGTTATATTATAAGGTATTTTCAATGATACACTGCGTATTACGTTATATTATAATGTATTTTCAATAATACACAGCATATTACGTTATATTATAAGGTATTTTCAATGTTACACTGCATATTACGTTAAATTATAAGGTATTTTCAATGATACACTGCATATTGCGTTATATTATAAGGTATTTTCATTGATACACTGCATATTGCGTTATATTATAAGGTATTTTCAATGATAAACTGCGTATTACGTTATATTATAAGGTATTTTGAACGATACACTGCATATTAGATTATATTATAAGGTATTTTCAATGATACACTGCATATTGCGTTATATTACAAGGCATTTTCAATGATAGACTGCAAATATTACGTTATATCATAAGGTATTTTCAATGATACACTGCATATTACGTTATATTACAAGGCATTTTCAATGATAGACTGCAAATAATACGTTATATTATAAGGTATTTTCAACGATACACTGCATATTAGATTATATTATAAGTTATTTTCAATGATACACTGCATATTGCGTTATATTATAAGGTATTTTCAATGATACACTGCGTATTACGTTATAGTATAACGTATTTTCAATAATACACTGTATATTACGTTATATTATAAGGTATTTTCAATGTTACACTGCATATTACGTTAAATTATACGGTATTTTGAACGATACACTGCAAATTAGATTATATTATAAGGTATTTTCAATGATACACTGCATATTGCGTTATATTATAAGGTATTTTCAATGATACACTGCGTATTACGTTATAGTATAACGTATTTTCAATAATACACTGTATATTACGTTATATTATAAGGTATTTTCAATGTTACACTGCATATTACGTTAAATTATACGGTATTTTGAACGATACACTGCAAATTAGATTATATTATAAGGTATTTTCAATGATACACTGCATATTGCGTTATATTATAAGGTATTTTCAATGATACACTGCGTATTACGTTATATTATAACGTATTTTCAATAATACACAGCATATTACGTTATATTATAAGGTATTTTGAACGATACACTGCATATTAGATTATATTATAAGGTATTTTCAATGATGCACTGCATATTACGTTATATTACAAGGCATTGGCAATGATAGACTGTAAATATTACGTTATATTATAAGGTATTTTGAACGATACACTGCATATTAGATTATATTATAAGGTATTTTCAACGATACACTGCATATTGCGTTATATTATAAGGTATTTTCAATGATACACTGCGTATTACGTTATATTATAATGTATTTTCAATAATACACAGCATATTACGTTATATTATAAGGTATTTTCAATGTTACACTGCATATTACGTTAAATTATAAGGTATTTTCAATGATACACTGCATATTGCGTTATATTATAAGGTATTTTCATTGATACACTGCATATTGCGTTATATTATAAGGTATTTTCAATGATAAACTGCGTATTACGTTATATTATAAGGTATTTTGAACGATACACTGCATATTAGATTATATTATAAGGTATTTTCAATGATACACTGCATATTGCGTTATATTATAAGGTATTTTCAATGATACACTGCGTATTACGTTATAGTATAACGTATTTTCAATAATACACTGTATATTACGTTATATTATAAGGTATTTTCAATGTTACACTGCATATTACGTTAAATTATACGGTATTTTGAACGATACACTGCATATTAGATTATATTATAAGGTATTTTCAATGATGCACTGCATATTGCGTTATATTATAAGGTATTTTCAATGATACACTGCATATTACGTTATATCATAACGTATTTTCAATGATACACTGCATATTAGATTATATTATAAGGTATTTTCAATGATACACTGCATATTACTTTATATTATAAGGTATTTTCAATGAAACACTGCATATTACGTTATATTACAAGGCATTGTCAATGATAGATTGCAAATATTACGTTATATTATAAGGTATTTTGAACGATACACTGCATATTAGATTATATTATAAGGTATTTTCAATGATACACTGCATATTGCGTTATATTATAAGGTATTTTCAATGATACACTGCATTTTACTTTATATTATAAGGTATTTTCAATGATACACTGCATATTACATTATATTAAAAGGCATTTTCAATGATAGACTGCAAATATTACGTTATATTATAAGGTATTTTGAACGATACACTGCATATTAGATAATATTATAAGGTATTTTCAATGATACACTGCATATTACGTTACATTACAAGACATTTTCAATGATAGACTGCAAATATTACGTTATATTATAACGTATTTTCAATAATACACTGCATATTACGTTATATTATAAGGTATTTTCAATGATACACTGCATATTACGTTATATTATAAGGTATTTTCAACGATACACTGCATATTAGATTATATTATAAGTTATTTTCAATGATACACTGCATATTGCGTTATATTATAAGGTATTTTCAATGATACACTGCGTATTACGTTATAGTATAACGTATTTTCAATAATACACTGTATATTACGTTATATTATAAGGTATTTTCAATGTTACACTGCATATTACGTTAAATTATACGGTATTTTGAACGATACACTGCATATTAGATTATATTATAAGGTATTTTCAATGATACACTGCATATTGCGTTATATTATAAGGTATTTTCAATGATACACTGCGTATTACGTTATATTATAACGTATTTTCAATAATACACTGCATATTACGTTATATTATAAGGTATTTTGAACGATACACTGCATATTAGATTATATTATAAGGTATTTTCAATGATACACTGCATATTACGTTATATTACAAGGCATTGACAATGATAGACTGCAAATATTACGTTATATTATAAGGTATTTTGAACGATACACTGCATATTAGATTATATTATAAGGTATATACAATGATACACTGCATATTACGTTATATTATAAGGTATTTTCAATGATACACTGCATATTACGTTATATTATAAGGTATTTTCAATGATACACTGCGTATTACGTTATATTATAACGTATTTTCAATAATACACAGCATATTACGTTATATTATAAGGTATTTTGAACGATACACTGCATATTAGATTATGTTATAAGGTATTTTCAATGATACACTGCATATTACGTTATATTATAAGGTATTGGCAATGATAGACTGCATATTACGTTATATTATAAGGTATTTTCAATGATAAACTGCGTATTACGTTATATTATAACGTATTTTCAATGATACACTGCATATTACGTTATATTATAAGGTATTTTCAATGATACACTGCATATTACGTTATATTACAAGGCATTGTCAATGATAGACTGCATGTTACGTTATATTATAAGGTATTTTCAATGATTCACTGCATGTGACGACATATTATAAGGTATTTTCAATAATACACTGCATATTACGTTATATTATAAGGTATTTTCAATTTTACACTGCATATTACGTTATATTATAAGGTATTTTCAATGATACACTGCATATTACGTTATATCATAAGGTATTTTCAATGGTATACTGCATATTACGTTATATTACAATGCATTTTCAATGATAGACTGCAAATATTACGTTATATTATAAGGTATTTTCAACGATACACTGCATATTAGAATATATTATAAGTTATTTTCAATGATACACTGCATATTGCGTTATATTATAAGGTATTTTCAATGATACACTGCGTATTACGTTATAGTATAACGTATTTTCAATAATACACTGCATATTACGTTATATTATAAGGTATTTTCAATGTTACACTGCATATTACGTTAAATTATAAGGTATTTTGAACGATACACTGCATATTAGATTATATTATAAGGTATTTTCAATGATACACTGCATATTGCGTTATATTATAAGGTATTTTCAATGATACACTGCGTATTACGTTATATTATAACGTATTTTCAATGATACACTGCATATTAGATTATATTATAAGGTATTTTCAATGATACACTGCATATTACTTTATATTATAAGGTATTTTCAATGATACACTGCATATTACGTTATATTACAAGGCATTGTCAATGATAGACTGCAAATATTACGTTATATTATAAGGTATTTTGAACGATACACTGCATATTACGTTATATTATAAGGTATTTTCAATGATACACTGCATATTGCGTTATATTATAAGGTATTTTCAATGATACACTGCATTTTACTTTATATTATAAGGTATTTTCAATGATACACTGCATATTACATTATATTAAAAGGCATTTTCAATGATAGACTGCAAATATTACGTTATATTATAAGGTATTTTGAACGATACACTGCATATTAGATAATATTATAAGGTATTTTCAATGATACACTGCATATTACGTTACATTACAAGACATTTTCAATGATAGACTGCAAATATTACGTTATATTATAACGTATTTTCAATGATACACTGCATATTACGTTATATTATAAGGTATTTTCAATTTTACACTGCATATTACGTTATATTATAAGGTATTTTCAATGATACACTGCATATTACGTTATATCATAAGGTATTTTCAATAATACACTGCATATTAGGTTATATCATAAGGTATTTTCAATGATACACTGCATATTACGTTATATTACAAGGCATTTTCAATGAAAGACTGCAAATATTACGTTATATTATAAGGTATTTTGAACGATACACTGCATATTAGATTATATTATAAGGTATTTTCAATGATACACTGCATATTGCGTTATATTACAAGGCATTGGCAATGATACACTGCGTATTACGTTATATTATAATGTATTTTCAATAATACACAGCATATTACGTTATATTATAAGGTATTTTCAATGTTACACTGCATATTACGTTAAATTATAAGGTATTTTCAATGATATACTGCATATTGCGTTATATTATAAGGTATTTTCAATGATACACTGCGTATTACGTTATAGTATAACGTATTTTCAATAATACACTGTATATTACGTTATATTATAAGGTATTTTCAATGTTACACTGCATATTACGTTAAATTATACGGTATTTTGAACGATACACTGCATATTAGATTATATTATAAGGTATTTTCAATGATACACTGCATATTACGTTACATTATAAGGTATTTTCAATGATACACTGCGTATTACGTTATATTATAAGGTATTGGCAATGATGGACTGCATATTACGTTATATTATAAGGTATTTTCAATGATACACTGCGTATTACGTTATATTATAACGTATTTTCAATAATACACTGCATATTACGTTATATTATAAGGTATTTTCAATGATACACTGCATATTGCGTTATATTATAAGGTATTTTCAATGATACACTGCATATTGCGTTATATTATAAGGTATTTTCAATGATAAACTGCGTATTACGTTATATTATAAGGTATTTTCAATGATAGACTGCAAATATTACGTTATATTATAAGGTATTTTCAACGATACACTGCATATTAGATTATATTATAAGTTATTTTCAATGATACACTGCATATTGCGTTATATTATAAGGTATTTTCAATGATACACTGCGTATTACGTTATAGTATAACGTATTTTCAATAATACACTGTATATTACGTTATATTATAAGGTATTTTCAATGTTCCACTGCATATTACGTTAAATTATACGGTATTTTGAACGATACACTGCATATTAGATTATATTATAAGGTATTTTCAATGATACACTGCATATTGCGTTATATTATAAGGTATTTTCAATGATACAATGCGTATTACGTTATATTATAACGTATTTTCAATAATACACAGCATATTACGTTATATTATAAGGTATTTTGAACGATACACTGCATATTAGATTATATTATAAGGTATTTTCAATGATACACTGCATATTACGTTATATTACAAGGCATTGTCAATGATAGACTGCAAATATTACGTTATATTATAAGGTATTTTGAACGATACACTGCATATTAGATTATATTATAAGGTATTTTCAACGATACACTGCATATTGCGTTATATTATAAGGTATTTTCAATGATACACTGCGTATTACGTTATATTATAATGTATTTTCAATAATACACAGCATATTACGTTATATTATAAGGTATTTTCAATGTTACACTGCATATTACGTTAAATTATAAGGTATTTTCAATGATACACTGCATATTGCGTTATATTATAAGGTATTTTCAATGATACACTGCGTATTACGTTATAGTATAACGTATTTTCAATAATACACTGTATATTACGTTATATTATAAGGTATTTTCAATGTTACACTGCATATTACGTTAAATTATACGGTATTTTGAACGATACACTGCATATTAGATTATATTATAAGGTATTTTCAATGATACACTGCATATTGCGTTATATTATAAGGTATTTTCAATGATACACTGCGTATTACGTTATATTATAAGGTATTGGCAATGATAGACTGCATATTACGTTATATTATAAGGTATTTTCAATGATACACTGCGTATTACGTTATATTATAACGTATTTTCAATAATACACTGCATATTACGTTATATTATAAGGTATTTTCAATGATACACTGCATATTGCGTTATATTATAAGGTATTTTCATTGATACACTGCATATTGTGTTATATTATAAGGTATTTTCAATGTTACACTGCATATTACGTTAAATTATACGGTATTTTGAACGATACACTGCATATTAGATTATATTATAAGGTATTTTCAATGATACACTGCATATTGCGTTATATTATAAGGTATTTTCAATGATACACTGCGTATTACGTTATATTATAAGGTATTGGCAATGATAGACTGCATATTACGTTATATTATAAGGTATTTTCAATGATACACTGCGTATTACGTTATATTATAACGTATTTTCAATAATACACTGCATATTACGTTATATTATAAGGTATTTTCAATGATACACTGCATATTGCGTTATATTATAAGGTATTTTCATTGATACACTGCATATTGCGTTATATTATAAGGTATTTTCAATGATAAACTGCGTATTACGTTATATTATAAGGTATTTTCAATGATAGACTGCAAATATTACGTTATATTATAAGGTATTTTCAACGATACACTGCATATTGTGTTATATTATAAGGTATTTTCGATGATACACTGCGTATTACGTTATATTATAACGTATTTTCAATGATACACTGCATATTAGATTATATTATAAGGTATTTTCAATGATACACTGCATATTACTTTATATTATAAGGTATTTTCAATGATACACTGCATATTACGTTATATTACAAGGCATTGTCAATGATAGACTGCAAATATTACGTTATATTATAAGGTATTTTGAACGATACACTGCATATTAGATTATATTATAAGGTATTTTCAACGATACACTGCATATTGCGTTATATTATAAGGTATTTTGAACGATACACTGCATATTAGATTATATTATAAGGTATTTTCAATGATACACTGCATATTACGTTATATTACAAGGCATTTTCAATGATAGACTGCAAATATTACGTTATATTATAAGGTATTTTGAACGATACACTGCATATTGCGTTATATTATAAGGTATTTTCAATGATACACTGCGTATTACGTTATAGTATAACGTATTTTCAATAATACACTGTATATTACGTTATATTATAAGGTATTTTCAATGTTACACTGCATATTACGTTAAATTATAAGGTATTTTGAACGATACACTGCATATTAGATTATATTATAAGGTATTTTCAATGATACACTGCATATTGCGTTATATTATAAGGTATTTTCAATGATACACTGCGTATTACGTTATATTATAATGTATTTTCAATAATACACAGCATATTACGTTATATTATAAGGTATTTTCAATGTTACACTGCATATTACGTTAAATTATAAGGTATTTTCAATGATACACTGCATATTACGTTATATTATAAGGTATTGGCAATGATAGACTGCATATTACGTTATATTATAAGGTATTTTCAATGATACACTGCATATTACTTTATATTATAAGGTATTTTCAATGATACACTGCATATTACGTTATATTACAAGGCATTGTCAATGATAGACTGCATGTTACGTTATATTATAAGGTATTTTCAATGATTCACTGCATATTACGTTATATTACAAGGCATTTTCAATGATAGACTGCAAATATTACGTTATATTATAAGGTATTTTGAACGATACACTGCATATTAGATAATATTATAATGTATTTTCAATGATACACTGCATATTACGTTACATTACAAGACATTTTCAATGATAGACTGCAAATATTACGTTATATTATAACGTATTTTCAATAATACACTGCATATTACGTTATATTATAAGGTATTTTCAATTTTACACTGCATATTACGTTATATTATAAGGTATTTTCAATGATACACTGCATATTACGTTATATCATAAGGTATTTTCAATGATACACTGCATATTACGTTATATTACAAGGCATTTTCAATGATAGACTGCAAATATTACGTTATATCATAAGGTATTTTCAATGATACACTGCATATTAGATTATATTATAAGTTATTTTCAATGATACACTGCATATTGCGTTATATTATAAGGTATTTTCAATGATACACTGCGTATTACGTTATAGTATAACGTATTTTCAATAATACACTGTATATTACGTTATATTATAAGGTATTTTCAATGTTACACTGCATATTACGTTAAATTATACGGTATTTTGAACGATACACTGCATATTAGATTATATTATAAGGTATTTTCAATGATACACTGCATATTGCGTTATATTATAAGGTATTTTCAATGATACACTGCGTATTACGTTATATTATAACGTATTTTCAATAATACACAGCATATTACGTTATATTATAAGGTATTTTGAACGATACACTGCATATTAGATTATATTATAAGGTATTTTCAATGATGCACTGCATATTACGTTATATTACAAGGCATTGGCAATGATAGACTGCAAATATTACGTTATATTATAAGGTATTTTGAACGATACGCTGCATATTAGATTATATTATAAGGTATTTTCAACGATACACTGCATATTGCGTTATATTATAAGGTATTTTCAATGATACACTGCGTATTACGTTATATTATAATGTATTTTCAATAATACACAGCATATTACGTTATATTATAAGGTATTTTCAATGTTACACTGCATATTACGTTAAATTATAAGGTATTTTCAATGATACACTGCATATTACGTTATATTATAAGGTATTTTCAATGATACACTGCATTTTACTTTATATTATAAGGTATTTACAATGATAAACTGCGTATTACGTTATATTATAAGGTATTTTGAACGATACACTGCATATTAGATTATATTATAAGGTATTTTCAATGATACACTGCATATTGCGTTATATTACAAGGCATTGTCAATGATAGACTGCATGTTACGTTATATTATAAGGTATTTTCAATGATTCACTGCATATTACATTATATTAAAAGGCATTTTCAATGATAGACTGCAAATATTACGTTATATTATAAGGTATTTTGAACGATACACTGCATATTAGATAATATTATAAGGTATTTTCAATGATACACTGCATATTACGTTACATTACAAGACATTTTCAATGATAGACTGCAAATATTACGTTATATTATAACGTATTTTCAATAATACACTGCATATTACGTTATATTATAAGGTATTTTCAATTTTACACTGCATATTACGTTATATTATAAGGTATTTTCAATGATACACTGCATATTACGTTATATCATAAGGTATTTTCAATGATACACTGCATATTACGTTATATTACAAGGCATTTTCAATGATAGACTGCAAATATTACGTTATATCATAAGGTATTTTCAATGATACACTGCATATTACGTTATATTACAAGGCATTTTCAATGATAGACTGCAAATATTACGTTATATTATAAGGTATTTTCAACGATACACTGCATATTAGATTATATTATAAGGTATTTTCAATGATACACTGCATATTGCGTTATATTATAAGGTATTTTCAATGATACACTGCGTATTACGTTATAGTATAACGTATTTTCAATAATACACTGTATATTACGTTATATTATAAGGTATTTTCAATGTTACACTGCATATTACGTTAAATTATACGGTATTTTGAACGATACACTGCATATTAGATTATATTATAAGGTATTTTCAATGATACACTGCATATTGCGTTATATTATAAGGTATTTTCAATGATACACTGCGTATTACGTTATATTATAACGTATTTTCAATAATACACAGCATATTACGTTATATTATAAGGTATTTTGAACGATACACTGCATATTAGATTATATTATAAGGTATTTTCAATGATGCACTGCATATTACGTTATATTACAAGGCATTGGCAATGATAGACTGTAAATATTACGTTATATTATAAGGTATTTTGAACGATACACTGCATATTAGATTATATTATAAGGTATTTTCAACGATACACTGCATATTGCGTTATATTATAAGGTATTTTCAATGATACACTGCGTATTACGTTATATTATAATGTATTTTCAATAATACACAGCATATTACGTTATATTATAAGGTATTTTCAATGATACACTGCATATTACGTTAAATTATAAGGTATTTTCAATGATAAACTGCGTATTACGTTATATTATAAGGTATTTTCAATGATACACTGCATTTTACTTTATATTATAAGGTATTTACAATGATAAACTGCGTATTACGTTATATTATAAGGTATTTTGAACGATACACTGCATATTAGATTATATTATAAGGTATTTTCAATGATACACTGCATATTGCGTTATATTATAAGGTATTTTCAATGATACACTGCGTATTACGTTATAGTATAACGTATTTTCAATAATACACTGCATATTACGTTATATTATAAGGTATTTTCAATGTTACACTGCATATTACGTTAAATTATAAGGTATTTTGAACGATACACTGCATATTAGATTATATTATAAGGTATTTTCAATGATACACTGCATATTGCGTTATATTATAAGGTATTTTCAATGATACACTGCGTATTACGTTATATTATAATGTATTTTCAATAATACACAGCATATTACGTTATATTATAAGGTATTTTCAATGTTACACTGCATATTACGTTAAATTATAAGGTATTTTCAATGATACACTGCATATTACGTTATATTATAAGGTATTGGCAATGATAGACTGCATATTACGTTATATTATAAGGTATTTTCAATGATACACTGCATATTACTTTATATTATAAGGTATTTTCAATGATACACTGCATATTACGTTATATTACAAGGCATTGTCAATGATAGACTGCATGTTACGTTATATTATAAGGTATTTTCAATGATTCACTGCATATTACATTATATTAAAAGGCATTTTCAATGATAGACTGCAAATATTACGTTATATTATAAGGTATTTTGAACGATACACTGCATATTAGATAATATTATAAGGTATTTTCAATGATACACTGCATATTACGTTACATTACAAGACATTTTCAATGATAGACTGCAAATATTACGTTATATTATAACGTATTTTCAATAATACACTGCTTATTACGTTATATTATAAGGTATTTTCAATTTTACACTGCATATTACGTTATATTATAAGGTATTTTCAATGATACACTGCATATTACGTTATATCATAAGGTATTTTCAATGATACACTGCATATTACGTTATATTACAAGGCATTTTCAATGATAGACTGCAAATATTACGTTATATTATAAGGTATTTTCAACGATACACTGCATATTAGATTATATTATAAGTTATTTTCAATGATACACTGCATATTGCGTTATATTATAAGGTATTTTCAATGATACACTGCGTATTACGTTATAGTATAACGTATTTTCAATAATACACTGTATATTACGTTATATTATAAGGTATTTTCAATGTTACACTGCATATTACGTTAAATTATACGGTATTTTGAACGATACACTGCATATTAGATTATATTATAAGGTATTTTCAATGATACACTGCATATTGCGTTATATTATAAGGTATTTTCAATGATACACTGCGTATTACGTTATATTATAACGTATTTTCAATAATACACAGCATATTACGTTATATTATAAGGTATTTTGAACGATACACTGCATATTAGATTATATTATAAGGTATTTTCAATGATACACTGCATATTACGTTATATTACAAGGCATTGGCAATGATAGACTGTAAATATTACGTTATATTATAAGGTATTTTGAACGATACACTGCATATTAGATTATATTATAAGGTATTTTCAACGATACACTGCATATTGCGTTATATTATAAGGTATTTTCAATGATACACTGCGTATTACGTTATATTATAATGTATTTTCAATAATACACAGCATATTACGTTATATTATAAGGTATTTTCAATGTTACACTGCATATTACGTTAAATTATAAGGTATTTTCAATGATACACTGCATATTGCGTTATATTATAAGGTATTTTCAATGATACACTGCATATTGCGTTATATTATAAGGTATTTTCAATGATAAACTGCGTATTACGTTATATTATAAGGTATTTTGAACGATACACTGCATATTAGATTATATTATAAGGTATTTTCAATGATACACTGCATATTGCGTTATATTATAAGGTATTTTCAATGATACACTGCGTATTACGTTATAGTATAACGTATTTTCAATAATACACTGTATATTACGTTATATTATAAGGTATTTTCAATGTTACACTGCATATTACGTTAAATTATACGGTATTTTGAACGATACACTGCATATTAGATTATATTATAAGGTATTTTCAATGATACACTGCATATTGCGTTATATTATAAGGTATTTTCAATGATACACTGCGTATTACGTTATATCATAACGTATTTTCAATGATACACTGCATATTAGATTATATTATAAGGTATTTTCAATGATACACTGCATATTACTTTATATTATAAGGTATTTTCAATGATACACTGCATATTACGTTATATTACAAGGCATTGTCAATGATAGACTGCAAATATTACGTTATATTATAAGGTATTTTGAACGATACACTGCATATTAGATTATATTATAAGGTATTTTCAATGATACACTGCATTTTAGATTATATTATAAGGTATTTTCAATGATACACTGCATATTGCATTATATTAAAAGGCATTTTCAATGATAGACTGTAAATATTACGTTATATTATAAGGTATTTTGAACGATACACTGCATATTAGATAATATTATAAGGTATTTTCAATGATACACTGCATATTACGTTACATTACAAGACATTTTCAATGATAGACTGCAAATATTACGTTATATTATAACGTATTTTCAATAATACACTGCATATTACGTTATATTATAAGGTATTTTCAATTTTACACTGCATATTACGTTATATTATAAGGTATTTTCAACGATACACTGCATATTAGATTATATTATAAGTTATTTTCAATGATACACTGCATATTGCGTTATATTATAAGGTATTTTCAATGATACACTGCGTATTACGTTATATTATAATGTATTTTCAATAATACACAGCATATTACGTTATATTATAAGGTATTTTCAATGTTACACTGCATATTACGTTAAATTATAAGGTATTTTCAATGATACACTGCATATTACGTTATATTATAAGGTATTGGCAATGATAGACTGCATATTACGTTATATTATAAGGTATTTTCAATGATACACTGCATATTACTTTATATTATAAGGTATTTTCAATGATACACTGCATATTACGTTATATTACAAGGCATTGTCAATGATAGACTGCATGTTACGTTATATTATAAGGTATTTTCAATGATTCACTGCATATTACATTATATTAAAAGGCATTTTCAATGATAGACTGCAAATATTACGTTATATTATAAGGTATTTTGAACGATACACTGCATATTAGATAATATTATAAGGTATTTTCAATGATACACTGCATATTACGTTACATTACAAGACATTTTCAATGATAGACTGCAAATATTACGTTATATTATAACGTATTTTCAATAATACACTGCATATTACGTTATATTATAAGGTATTTTCAATGTTACACTGCATATTACGTTATATCATAAGGTATTTTCAATGATACACTGCATATTACGTTATATTACAAGGCATTTTCAATGATAGACTGCAAATATTACGTTATATTATAAGGTATTTTCAACGATACACTGCATATTAGATTATATTATAAGTTATTTTCAATGATACACTGCATATTGCGTTATATTATAAGGTATTTTCAATGATACACTGCATATTACGTTATAGTATAACGTATTTTCAATAATACACTGTATATTACGTTATATTATAAGGTATTTTCAATGTTACACTGCATATTACGTTAAATTATACGGTATTTTGAACGATACACTGCATATTAGATTATATTATAAGGTATTTTCAATGATACACTGCATATTGCGTTATATTATAAGGTATTTTCAATGATACACTGCGTATTACGTTATATTATAACGTATTTTCAATAATACACAGCATATTACGTTATATTATAAGGTATTTTGAACGATACACTGCATATTAGATTATATTATAAGGTATTTTCAATGATGCACTGCATATTACGTTATATTACAAGGCATTGGCAATGATAGACTGCAAATATTACGTTATATTATAAGGTATTTTGAACGATACGCTGCATATTAGATTATATTATAAGGTATTTTCAACGATACACTGCATATTGCGTTATATTATAAGGTATTTTCAATGATACACTGCGTATTACGTTATATTATAATGTATTTTCAATAATACACAGCATATTACGTTATATTATAAGGTATTTTCAATGTTACACTGCATATTACGTTAAATTATAAGGTATTTACAATGATAAACTGCGTATTACGTTATATTATAAGGTATTTTCAATGATACACTGCATTTTACTTTATATTATAAGGTATTTACAATGATAAACTGCGTATTACGTTATATTATAAGGTATTTTGAACGATACACTGCATATTAGATTATATTATAAGGTATTTTCAATGATACACTGCATATTGCGTTATATTATAAGGTATTTTCAATGATACACTGCGTATTACGTTATAGTATAACGTATTTTCAATAATACACTGTATATTACGTTATATTATAAGGTATTTTCAATGTTACACTGCATATTACGTTAAATTATACGGTATTTTGAACGATACACTGCATATTAGATTATATTATAAGGTATTTTCAATGATGCACTGCATATTGCGTTATATTATAAGGTTTTTTCAATGATACACTGCGTATTACGTTATATCATAACGTATTTTCAATGATACACTGCATATTAGATTATATTATAAGGTATTTTCAATGATACACTGCATATTACTTTATATTATAAGGTATTTTCAATGATACACTGCATATTACGTTATATTACAAGGCATTGTCAATGATAGACTGCAAATATTACGTTATATTATAAGGTATTTTGAACGATACACTGCATATTAGATTATATTATAAGGTATTTTCAACGATACACTGCATATTGCGTTATATTATAAGGTATTTTCAATGATACACTGCATTTTACTTTATATTATAAGGTATTTTCAATGATACACTGCATATTACATTATATTAAAAGGCATTTTCAATGATAGACTGCAAATATTACGTTATATTATAAGGTATTTTGAACGATACACTGCATATTAGATAATATTATAAGGTATTTTCAATGATACACTGCATATTACGTTACATTACAAGACATTTTCAATGATAGACTGCAAATATTACGTTATATTATAAGGTATTTTCAATAATACACTGCATATTACGTTATATTATAAGGTATTGTCAATGATACACTGCATATTACGTTATATTATAAGGTATTTTCAACGATACACTGCATATTAGATTATATTATAAGTTATTTTCAATGATACACTGCATATTGCGTTATATTATAAGGTATTTTCAATGATACACTGCGTATTACGTTATAGTATAACGTATTTTCAATAATACACTGTATATTACGTTATATTATAACGTATTTTCAATGTTACACTGCATATTACGTTAAATTATACGGTATTTTGAACGATACACTGCATATTAGATTATATTATAAGGTATTTTCAATGATACACTGCATATTGCGTTATATTATAAGGTATTTTCAATGATACACTGCGTATTACGTTATATTATAACGTATTTTCAATAATACACTGCATATTACGTTATATTATAAGGTATTTTGAACGATACACTGCATATTAGATTATATTATAAGGTATTTTCAATGATACACTGCATATTACGTTATATTACAAGGCATTGACAATGATAGACTGCAAATATTACGTTATATTATAAGGTATTTTGAACGATACACTGCATATTAGATTATATTATAAGGTATTTTCAATGATACACTGCATATTGCGTTATATTATAAGGTATTTTCAATGATACACTGCATATTACGTTATATTATAAGGTATTTTCAATGATACACTGCGTATTACGTTATATTATAACGTATTTTCAATAATACACAGCATATTACGTTATATTATAAGGTATTTTGAACGATACACTGCATATTAGATTATATTATAAGGTATTTTCAATGATACACTGCATATTACGTTATATTATAAGGTATTGGCAATGATAGACTGCATATTACGTTATATTATAAGGTATTTTCAATGATACACTGCGTATTACGTTATATTATAACGTATTTTCAATGTTACACTGCATATTACTTTATATTATAAGGTATTTTCAATGATACACTGCATATTACGTTATATTACAAGGCATTGTCAATGATAGACTGCATGTTACGTTATATTATAAGGTATTTTCAATGATTCACTGCATGTGACGATATATTATAAGGTATTTTCAATAATACACTGCATATTACGTTATATTATAAGGTATTTTCAATTTTACACTGCATATTACGTTATATTATAAGGTATTTTCAATGATACACTGCATATTACGTTATATCATAAGGTATTTTCAATGATATACTGCATATTACGTTATATTACAATGCATTTTCAATGATAGACTGCAAATATTACGTTATATTATAAGGTATTTTCAACGATACACTGCATATTAGAATATATTATAAGTTATTTTCAATGATACACTGCATATTGCGTTATATTATAAGGTATTTTCAATGATACACTGCGTATTACGTTATAGTATAACGTATTTTCAATAATACACTGTATATTACGTTATATTATAAGGTATTTTCAATGTTACACTGCATATTACGTTAAATTATACGGTATTTTGAACGATACACTGCATATTAGATTATATTATAAGGTATTTTCAATGATACACTGCATATTGCGTTATATTATAAGGTATTTTCAATGATACACTGCGTATTACGTTATATTATAACGTATTTTCAATAATACACAGCATATTACGTTATATTA
Organism: Lasioglossum lativentre; assembly: GCA_916610255.1. Taxonomy (NCBI): domain Eukaryota; kingdom Metazoa; phylum Arthropoda; class Insecta; order Hymenoptera; family Halictidae; genus Lasioglossum; species Lasioglossum lativentre. The sequence continues at coordinate 915,421 of CAKAJI010000032.1, forward strand.
TAAGGTATTTTGAACGATACACTGCATATTAGATTATATTATAAGGTATTTTCAATGATACACTGCATATTACGTTATATTACAAGGCATTGACAATGATAGACTGCAAATATTACGTTATATTATAAGGTATTTTGAACGATACACTGCATATTAGATTATATTATAAGGTATATTCAACGATACACTGCATATTGCGTTATATTATAAGGTATTTTCAATGATACACTGCGTATTACGTTATATTATAATGTATTTTCAATAATACACAGCATATTACGTTATATTATAAGGTATTTTCAATGTTACACTGCATATTACGTTAAATTATAAGGTATTTTCAATGATACACTGCATATTACGTTATATTATAAGGTATTGGCAATGATAGACTGCATATTACGTTATATTATAAGGTATTTTCAATGATACACTGCATATTACTTTATATTATAAGGTATTTTCAATGATACACTGCATATTACGTTATATTACAAGGCATTGTCAATGATAGACTGCATGTTACGTTATATTATAAGGTATTTTCAATGATTCACTGCATGTGACGATATATTATAAGGTATTTTCAATGATACACTGTGTATTACGTTATATTATAACGTATTTTCAATAATACACTGCATATTACGTTATATTATAAGGTATTTTCAATGATACACTGCATATTACGTTATATTATAAGGTATTTTGAACGATACACTGCATATTAGATTATATTATAAGGTATTTTCAATGTTACACAGCATATTACGTTAAATTATAAGGTATTTTCAATGATACACTGCATATTACGTTATATTATAAGGTATTGGCAATGATAGACTGCATATTACGTTATATTATAAGGTATTTTCAATGATACACTGCGTATTACGTTATATTATAACGTATTTTCAATAATACACTGCATATTACGTTATATTATAAGGTATTTTCAATGATACACTGCATATTGCGTTATATTATAAGGTATTTTCATTGATACACTGCATATTGCGTTATATTATAAGGTATTTTCAATGATAAACTGCGTATTACGTTATATTATAAGGTATTTTCAATGATACACTGCATATTACGTTAAATTATAAGGTATTTTCAATGATACACTGCATATTACGTTATATTATAAGGTATTGGCAATGATAGACTGCATATTACGTTATATTATAAGGTATTTTCAATGATAGACTGTATGTTTCGTTATATTATAAGGTATTTTCAATGATTCACTACATATGACGTTATATTATAAGGTATTTTCAATGATACACTGCAAATTACGTTATATCATAAGGTATTTTCAATGATACACTGCATATTACGTTATATTATAAGGTATTTTCAATGATACACTGCATATTACGTTATATTACAAGGCATTTTCAATGATAGACTGCAAATATTACGTTATATTATAAGGTATTTTGAACGATACACTGCATATTAGATAATATTATAAGGTATTTTCAATGATACACTGCATTTACGTTATATTATAAGGTATTGGCAATGATAGACTGCATATTACGTTATATTATAAGGTATTTTCAATGATACACTGCGTATTACGTTATATTATAACGTATTTTCAATGATACACTGCATATTAGATTATATTATAAGGTATTTTCAATGATACACTGCATATTACATTATATTATAAGGTATTTTCAATGATACACTGCATATTACGTTATATTACAAGGCATTGTCAATGATAGACTGCAAATATTACGTTATATTATAAGGTATTTTGAACGATACACTGCATATTAGATTATATTATAAGGTATTTTCAATGATACACTGCATATTGCGTTATATTATAATGTATTTTCAATGATACACTGCGTATTACGTTATATTATAATGTATTTTCAATAATACACAGCATATTACGTTATATTATAAGGTATTTTCAATGTTACACTGCATATTACGTTAAATTATAAGGTATTTTCAATGATACACTGCATATTACGTTATATTATAAGGTAATGGCAATGATAGACTGCATATTACGTTATATTATAAGGTATTTTCAATGATACACTGCATATTACTTTATATTATAAGGTATTTTCAATGATACACTGCATATTACTTTATATTACAAGTCATTGTCAATGATAGACTGCAAATATTACGTTATATTATAAGGTATTTTGAACGATACACTGCATATTAGATTATATTATAAGGTATTTTCAACGATACACTGCATATTGCGTTATATTATAATGTATTTTCAATGATACACTGCGTATTACGTTATATTATAATGTATTTTCAATAATACACAGCATATTACGTTATATTATAAGGTATTTTCAATGTTACACTGCATATTACGTTAAATTATAAGGTATTTTCAATGATACACTGCATATTACGTTATATTATAAGGCATTGTCAATGATAGACTGCATGATACGTTATATTATAAGGTATTGGCAATGATAGACTGCATATTACGTTATATTATAAGGTATTTTCAATGATACACTGCAAATTACGTTAAATTATAAGGTATTTTCAATGATTCACTGCATGTGACGTTATATTATAAGGTATTTTCAATGATACACTGCAAATTACGTTATATCATAAGGTATTTTCAATGATACACTGCGTATTACGTTATATTATAACGTATTTTCAATAATACACAGCATATTACGTTATATTATAAGGTATTTTCAATGTTACACTGCATATTACGTTATATTATAAGGTATTGGCAATGATAGACTGCATATTACGTTATATTATAAGGTATTTTCAATGATACACTGCATATTACGTTATATTATCAGGAATTTTCAATGATACACTGCATATTACGTTATATTATAAGGTATTGTCAATGATAGACTGCATGTTACGTTTTATTATAAGGTATTTTCAATGATTCACAGCATATTACGTTATATTATAAGGTATTTTCAATGTTACACTGCATATTACGTTAAATTATAAGGTATTTTCAATGATACACAGCATATTACGTTATATTATAAGGTATTTTCAATGATACACTGCATATTACGTTATATTATAAGGAATTTTCAATGATACACTGCATATTACGTTATATTATAAGGTATTGTCAATGATAGACTGCATGTTACGTTTTATTATAAGGTATTTTCAATGATTCACTGCATGTGACGTTATATTATAAGGTATTTTCAATGATACACTGCAAATTACGTTATATCATAAGGTATTTTCAATGATACACTGCGTATTACGTTATATTATAACGTATTTTCAATAATACACAGCATATTACGTTATATTATAAGGTATTTTCAATGTTACACTGCATATTACGTTAAATTATAAGGTATTTTCAATGATACTCTGCATGTTACGTTATTTTATAAGGTATTGGCAATGATAGACTGCATATTACGTTATATTATAAGGTATTTTCAATGATACACTGCATATTACGTTATATTATCAGGAATTTTCAATGATACACTGCATATTACGTTATATTATAATGTATTGTCAATGATAGACTGCATGTTACGTTTTATTATAAGGTATTTTCAATGATTCACTGCATGTGACGTTATATTATAAGGTATTTTCAATGTTACACTGCATATTACGTTAAATTATAAGGTATTTTCAATGATACACTGCATATTACGTTATATTACAAGGCATTGTCAATGATAGACTGCAAATATTACGTTATATTATAAGGTATTTTGAACGATACACTGCATATTAGATTATATTATAAGGTATTTTCAACGATACACTGCATATTGCGTTATATTATAAGGTATTTTCAATGTTACACTGCATATTACGTTAAATTATAAGGTATTTTCAATGATACACTGCATATTACGTTATATTATAAGGTATTGGCAATGATAGACTGCATATTACGGTATATTATAAGGTATTTTCAATGATACACTGCATATTACTTTATATTATAAGGTATTTTCAATTATACACTGCATATTACGTTATATTACAAGGCATTGTCAATGATAGACTGCATGTTACGTTATATTATAAGGTATTTTCAATGAATCACTGCATGTGACGATATATTATAAGGTATTTTCAATGGTACACTGCATATTACGTTATATTATAAGGTATTTTCAGTGATACACTGCATATTACGTTATATTATAAGGTATTTTCAATGATAAACTGCGTATTACGTTATATTATAAGGTATTTTCAATAATTCACTGCATATTACGTTATATCATAAGGTATTTTCAATGATACACTGCATATTGCGTTATATTATAAGGTATTTTCAATGATACACTGCGTATTACGTTATAGTATAACGTATTTTCAATAATACACTGTTTATTACGTTATATTATAAGGTATTTTCAATGTTATACTGCATATTACGTTAAATTATACGGTATTTTGAACGATACACTGCATATTAGATTATATTATAAGGTATTTTCAATGATACACTGCATATTGCGTTATATTATAAGGTATTTTCAATGATACACTGCGTATTACGTTATATTATAACGTATTTTCAATAATACACAGCATATTACGTTATATTATAAGGTATTTTCAATGTTACACTGCATATTAGATTATATTATAAGGTATTTTCAATGATACACTGCATATTACGTTATATTATAAGGTATAGGCAATGATAGACTGCATATTACGTTATATTATAAGGTATTTTCAATGATACACTGCGTATTCCGTTATATTATAACGTATTTTCAATGATACACTGCATATTAGATTATATTATAAGGTATTTTCAATGATACACTGCATATTACTTTATATTATAAGGTATTTTCAATGATACACTGCATATTACGTTATATTACAAGGCATTGTCAATGATAGACTGCAAATATTACGTTATATTATAAGGTATTTTGAACGATACACTGCATATTAGATTATATTATAAGGTATTTTCAACGATACACTGCATATTGCGTTATATTATAAGGTATTTTCAATGATACACTGCGTATTACATTATATTATAATGTATTTTCAATAATACACAGCATATTACGTTATATTATAAGGTATTTTCAATGTTACACTGCATATTACGTTAAATTATAAGGTATTTTCAATTTTACACTGCATATTACGTTAAATTATAAGGTATTTTCAATGATACACTGCATATTACGTTATATTATAAGGTATTGGCAATGATACACTGCATATTACGTTATATTATAAGGTATTTTCAATGATACACTGCATATTACTTTATATTATAAGGTATTTTCAATGATACACTGCATATTACGTTATATTACAAGGCATTTTCAGTGATAGACTGCAAATATTACGTTATATTATAATGTATTTTGAACGATACACTGCATATTAGATTATATTATAAGGTATTTTCAATGATACACTGTATATTGCGTTATATTATAAGGTATTTTCAATGATACACTTCATATTGCATTATTTTATAAGGTGTCTTCAATGATACATTGCATATTGCGTTATATTATAAGGTATTTTCAATGATAAACTGCGTCTTACGTTATATTATAAGGTATTTTCAATAATTCACTGCATATTACGTTATATCATAAGGTATTTTCAATGATACACTGCATATTGCGTTATATTATAAGGTATTTTCAATGATACACTGCGTATTACGTTATAGTATAACGTATTTTCAATAATACACTGTTTATTACGTTATATTATAAGGTATTTTCAATGTTACACTGCATATTACGTTAAATTATACGGTATTTTGAACGATACACATGCATATTAGATTATATTATAAGGTATTTTCAATGATACACTGCATATTGCGTTATATTATAAGGTATTTTCAATGATACACTGCGTATTACGTTATATTATAACGTATTTTCAATAATACACAGCATATTACGTTAAATTATAAGGTATTTTCAATGATACACTGCATATTACGTTATATTATAAGGTATTGGCAATGATACACTGCATATTACGTTATATTATAAGGTATTTTCAATGATACACTGCATATTACTTTATATTATAAGGTATTTTCAATGATACACTGCATATTACGTTATATTACAAGGCATTTTCAGTGATAGACTGCAAATATTACGTTATATTATAATGTATTTTGAACGATACACTGCATATTAGATTATATTATAAGGTATTTTCAATGATACACTGTATAATGCGTTATATTATAAGGTATTTTCAATGATACACTTCATATTGCATTATTTTGTAAGGTGTCTTCAATGATACATTGCATATTGCGTTATATTATAAGGTATTTTCAATGATAAACTGCGTCTTACGTTATATTATAAGGTATTTTCAATAATTCACTGCATATTACGTTATATCATAGGTATTTTCAATGATACACTGCATATTGCGTTATATTATAAGGTATTTTCAATGATACACTGCGTATTACGTTATAGTATAACGTATTTTCAATAATACACTGTTTATTACGTTATATTATAAGGTATTTTCAATGTTACACTGCATATTACGTTAAATTATACGGTATTTTGAACGATACACTGCATATTAGATTATATTATAAGGTATTTTCAATGATACACTGCATATTGCGTTATATTATAAGGTATTTTCAATGATACACTGCGTATTACGTTATATTATAACGTATTTTCAATAATACACAGCATATTACGTTATATTATAAGGTATTTTGAACGATACACTGCATATTAGATTATATTATAAGGTATTTTTCAATGATACCACTGCATATTACGTTATATTATAAGGTATAGGCAATGATAGACTGCATAATTACGTTATATTATAAGGTATTTTCAATGATACACTGCGTATTACGTTATATTATAACGTATTTTCAATGATACACTGCATATTAGATTATGTTATAAGGTATTTTCAATGATACACTGCGTATTACGTTATAGTATAACGTATTTTCAATAATACACTGCATATTGCGTTATATTATAAGGTATTTTCAATGATACGCTGCGTATTACGTTATATTATAATGTATTTTCAATAATACACAGCATATTACGTTATATTATAAGGTATTTTCAATGATACACTGCATATTACTTTATATTATAAGGTATTTTCAATGATACACTGCATATTACGTTATATTACAAGGCATTTTCAATGATAGACTGCAAATATTACGTTATATTATTATGTATTTTGAACGATACACTGCATATTAGATTATTTTATAAGGTGTCTTCAATGATACACTGCATATTGCGTTATATTATAAGGTATTTTCAATGATAAACTGCGTATTACGTTATATTATAAGGTATTTTCAATGATACACTGCGTATTACATTATATTATAATGTATTTTCAATAATACACAGCATATTACGTTATATTATAAGGTATTTTCAATGTTACACTGCATATTACGTTAAATTATAAGGTATTTTCAATGATACACTGCATATTACGTTATATTATAAGGTATTGGCAATGATAGACGGCATATTACGTTATATTATAAGGTATTTTCAATTTTACACTGCATATTACGTTAAATTATAAGGTATTTTCAATGATACACTGCATATTACGTTATATTATAAGGTATTGGCAATGATACAATGCATATTACGTTATATTATAAGGTATTTTCAATGATACACTGCATATTACTTTATATTATAAGGTATTTTCAATGATACACTGCATATTACGTTATATTACAAGGCATTTTCAATGATAGACTGCAAATATTACGTTATATTATAATGTATTTTGAACGATACACTGCATATTAGATTATATTATAAGGTATTTTCAATGATACACTGTATATTGCGTTATATTATAAGGTATTTTCAATGATACACTGCATATTGCATTATTTTATAAGGTGTCTTCAATGATACATTGCATATTGCGTTATATAATAAGGTATTTTCAATGATAAACTGCGTCTTACGTTATATTATAAGGTATTTTCAATAATTCACTGCATATTACGTTATATCATAAGGTATTTTCAATGATACACTGCATATTGCGTTATATTATAAGGTATTTTCAATGATACACTGCGTATTACGTTATAGTATAACGTATTTTCAATAATACACTGTTTATTACGTTATATTATAAGGTATTTTCAATGTTACACTGCATATTACGTTAAATTATACGGTATTTTGAACGATACACTGCATATTAGATTATATTATAAGGTATTTTCAATGATACACTGCATATTGCGTTATATTATAAGGTATTTTCAATGATACACTGCGTATTACGTTATATTATAACGTATTTTCAATAATACACAGCATATTACGTTATATTATAAGGTATTTTGAACGATACACTGCATATTAGATTATATTATAAGGTATTTTCAATGATACACTGCATATTACGTTATATTATAAGGTATAGGCAATGATAGACTGCATATTACGTTATATTATAAGGTATTTTCAATGATACACTGCGTATTACGTTATATTATATCGTATTTTCAATGATACACTGCATATTAGATTATGTTATAAGGTATTTTCAATGATACACTGCGTATTACGTTATAGTATAACGTATTTTCAATAATACACTGCATATTGCGTTATATTATAAGGTATTTTCAATGATACGCTGCGTATTACGTTATATTATAATGTATTTTCAATAATACACAGCATATTACGTTATATTATAAGGTATTTTCAATGATACACTGCATATTACTTTATATTATAAGGTATTTTCAATGATACACTGCATATTACGTTATATTACAAGGCATTTTCAATGATAGACTGCAAATATTACGTTATATTATAATGTATTTTGAACGATACACTGCATATTAGATTATTTTATAAGGTGTCTTCAATGATACACTGCATATTGCGTTATATTATAAGGTATTTTCAATGATAAACTGCGTATTACGTTATATTATAAGGTATTTTCAATGATACACTGCGTATTACATTATATTATAATGTATTTTCAATAATACACAGCATATTACGTTATATTATAAGGTATTTTCAATGTTACACTGCATATTACGTTAAATTATAAGGTATTTTCAATGATACACTGCATATTACGTTATATTATAAGGTATTGGCAATGATAGACGGCATATTACGTTATATTATAAGGTATTTTCAATTTTACACTGCATATTACGTTAAATTATAAGGTATTTTCAATGATACACTGCATATTACGTTATATTATAAGGTATTGGCAATGATACACTGCATATTACGTTATATTATAAGGTATTTTCAATGATACACTGCATATTACTTTATATTATAAGGTATTTTCAATGATACACTGCATATTACGTTATATTACAAGGCATTTTCAATGATAGACTGCAAATATTACGTTATATTATAATGTATTTTGAACGATACACTGCATATTAGATTATATTATAAGGTATTTTCAATGATACACTGTATATTGCGTTATATTATAAGGTATTTTCAATGATACACTGCATATTGCATTATTTTATAAGGTGTCTTCAATGATACATTGCATATTGCGTTATATTATAAGGTATTTTCAATGATAAACTGCGTCTTACGTTATATTATAAGGTATTTTCAATAATTCACTGCATATTACGTTATATCATAAGGTATTTTCAATGATACACTGCATATTGCGTTATATTATTAGGTATTTTCAATGATACACTGCGTATTACGTTATATTACAAGACATTTTCAATGATAGACTGCAAATATTACGTTATATTATAAGGTATTTTGAACGATACACTGCATATTAGATTATATTATAAGGTATTTTCAATGATACACTGCATATTGCGTTATATTGTAAGGTATTTTCAATGATAGACTGCATATTACGTTATATTATAAGGTATTGTCAATGATAGACTGCATATTACGTTATATCATAAGGTATTTTCAATGACACACTGCATATTACGTCATATTATAAGGTATTTTCAATGATACCGTGCATATTACGTTATATTACAAGGCATTTTCAATGATAGACTGCAAATATTACGTTATATTATAAGGTATTTTGAACGATACACTATATATTAGATTATATTATAAGGCATTTTCAATGTTACACTGCATATTGCGTTATATTATAATGTATTTTCAATAATACACAGCATATTACGTTATATTATAAGGTATTTTCAATGTTACACTGCATATTACGTTAAATTATAAGGTATTTTCAGTGATACACTGCATATTACGTTATATTATAAGGTATTGGCAATGATAGACTGCATATTGCGTTATATTATAAGGTATTTTCAATGATACACTGCGTATTACATTATATTATAATGTATTTTCAATAATACACAGCATATTACGTTATATTATAAGGTATTTTCAATGTTACACTGCATATTACGTTAAATTATAAGGTATTTTCAATGATACACTGCATATTACGTTATATTATAAGGTATTGGCAATGATAGACTGCATATTACGTTATATTATAAGGTATTTTCAATTTTACACTGCATATTACGTTAAATTATAAGGTATTTTCAATGATACACTGCATATTACGTTATATTATAAGGTATTTTCAATGATACACTGCATATTGCATTATTTTATAAGGTGTCTTCAATGATACACTGCATATTACGTTATATTATAAGGTATTGGCAATGATAGACTGCATATTACGTTATATTATAAGGTATTTTCAATTTTACACTGCATATTACGTTAAATTATAAGGTATTTTCAATGATACACTGCATATTACGTTATATTATAAGGTATTGGCAATGATACACTGCATATTGCGTTATATTATAAGGTATTTTCAATGATACACTGCATATTACTTTATATTATAAGGTATTTTCAATAATTCACTACATATTACGTTATATTATAAGGTATTTTCAATGTTACACTGCATATTAGATTATATTATAAGGTATTTTCAATGATACACAGCATATTACGTTATATTAGAAGGCATTTTCAAAGATAGACTGCAAATATTACGTTATATTATAAGGTATTTTGAACGATACACTGCATATTAGATTATATTATAAGGCATTTTCAATGATACACTGCATATTGCGTTATATTATAAGGTATTTTCAATGATACACTGCATATTACGTTATATTATAAGGTATTGTCAATGATAGACTGCAAATATTACGTTATATTATAAGGTATTTTGAACGATACACTGCATATTAGATTATATTATAAGGTATTGTCAATGATTGACTGCATATTACGTTATATCATAAGGTATTTTCAATGATAACACTGTATATTACGTCATATTATAAGGTATTTTCAATGATACACTGCATATTACGTTATATTATAAGGTATTTTCAATGATACACTGCAAATTACGTTATATTACAAGACATTTTCAATGATAGACTGCAAATATTACGTTATATTATAAGGTATTTTGAACGATACACTGCATATTAGATTATATTATAAGGTATTTTCAATGATACACTGCATATTGCGTTATATTGTAAGGTATTTTCAATGATAGACTGCATATTACGTTATATTATAAGGTATTTTCAATGATACACTGCATATTAGATTATATTATAAGGCATTTTCAATGATACACTGCATATTGCGTTATATTATAAGGTATTTTCAATGATACACGGCGTATTACGCTATATCATGTCCTATTTTCAATAATACACTGCATATTACGTTATATTATAAGGTATTTTCAATGATACACTGCATATTACGTTATATTATAAGGTATTTTCAATGTTACACTGCATATTAGATTATATTATAAGGTATTTTCAATGATACACAGCATATTACGTTATATTACAAGGCATTTTCAATGGTAGACTGCAAATATTACGTTATATTATATGGTATTTTGAACGATACACTGCATATTAGATTATATTATAAGGCATTTTCAATGATACACTGCATATTGCGTTATATTATAAGGTATTTTCAATGATACACTGCATATTACGTTATATTATAAGGTATTGTCAATGATAGACTGCATATTACGTTATATTATAAGGTATTTTGAACGATACACTGCATATTAGATTATATTATGAGGTATTTTCAATGATACACTGCATATTGCGTTATATTATAAGGTATTTTCAATGATACACTGCGTATTACGTTATATTATAACGTATTTTCAACAATGCACTGCATATTACGTTATATTATAAGGTATTTTCAATGATACACTGCATATTACGTTATATTATAAGGTATTGTCAATGATAGACTGCATATTACGTTGTATCATAAGGTATTTTCAATGATACACTGCGTATTACGTCATATTATAAGGTATTTTCAATGATACACAGCATATTACGTTATATTACAAGGCATTTTCAATGATAGACTGCAAATATTACGTTATATTATAAGGTATTTTGAACGATACACTGCATATTAGATTATATTATAAGGTATTTTCAATGATACACTGCATATTACGTTACATTGCAAGACATTTTCAATGATAGACTGCAAATATTACGTTATATTATAAGGAATTTTGAACGATACACTGCATATTAGATTACATTATAAGGTATTTTCAATGATACACTGCATATTACGTTACATTGCAAGACATTTTCAATGATAGACTGCAAATATTACGTTATATTATAAGGTATTTTGAACTATACACTGCATATTAGATTATATTATAAGGTATTTTCAATGATACACTGCATATTGCGTTATATTATAAGGTATTTTCAATGATACACTGCGTATTACGTTATATTATAACGTATTTTCAATTATACACTGCATATTACGTTATATTATTAGGTATTTTCAATGTTACACTGCATATTACGATATATTATAAGGTATTTTCAATGATACACTGCATATTACGTTATATCATAATGTATTTTCAATGGTACACTGCATATTACCTTATATTATAAGGTATTTTCAATGATACACTGCATATTACGTTACATTGCAAGACATTTTCAAAGATATACTGCAAATATTACGTTATATTATAAGGTATTTTGAACTATACACTGCATATTAGATTATATTATAAGGTATTTTCAATGATACACTGCGTATTACGTTATATTATAACGTATTTTCAACAATACACTGCATATTACGTTATATTATAAGGTATTTTCAATGATACACTGCATATTACGTTATATTATAAGGTATTGTCAATGATTGACTGCATATTACGTTATATTACAAGGCATTTTCAATGATAGACTGCAAATATTACGTTATATTATAAGGTATTTTGAACGATACACTGCATATTAGATTATATTATAAGGTATTTTCAATGATACACTGCATATTGCGTTATATTATAAGGTATTTTCAATGATACACTGCGTATTACGTTATATTATAACGTATTTTCAATAATACACTGCATATTACGTTATATTATTATGTATTTTCAATGTTACACTGCATATTACGTTATATTATAAGGTATTTTCAATGATACACTGCATATTACGTTATATCATAAGGTATTTTCAATGGTACACTGCATATTACGTTATATTATAAGGTATTTTCAATGATACACTGCATATTACGTTATATTACAAGGCATTTTCAATGATAGACTGCATATATTACGTTATATTATGAGGTATTTTGAACGATACACTGCATATTAGATTATATTATAAGGCATTTTCAATGTTACACTGCATATTGCGTTATATTATAAGGTATTTTCAATGATACACTGCGTATTACGTTATATTATAACGTATTTTCAACAATACACTGCATATTACGTTATATTATAAGGTATTTTCAATGATACACTGCATATTACGTTATATTATAAGGTATTGTCAATGATTGACTGCATATTACGTTATATTACAAGGCATTTTCAATGATAGACTGCAAATATTACGTTATATTATAAGGTATTTTGAACGATACACTGCATATTAGATTATATTATAAGGTATTTTCAATGATACACTGCATATTGCGTTATATTATAAGGTATTTTCAATGATACACTGCGTATTACGTTATATTATAACGTATTTTCAATAATACACTGCATATTACGTTATATTATTAGGTATTTTCAATGTTACACTGCATATTACGTTATATTATAAGGTATTTTCAATGATACACTGCATATTACGTTATATCATAAGGTATTTTCAATGGTACACTGCATATTACGTTATATTATAAGGTATTTTCAATGATACACTGCATATTACGTTATATTACAAGGCATTTTCAATGATAGACTGCAAATATTACGTTATATTATAAGGTATTTTGAACGATACACTGCATATTAGATTATATTATAAGGTATTTTCAATGATACACTGCATATTACGTTATATTACAAGACATTTTCAATGACAGACTGCAAATATTACGTTATATTATAAGGTATTGTCAATGATAGACTGCATATTACGTTATATCATAAGGTATTGTCAATGATAGACTGCATATTACGTTATATTATAAGGTATTTTCGATGATACACTGCATATTGCGTTATATTATAAGGTATTTTCAATGATACACCGCGTATTACGTTATATTATAACGTATTTTCAACAATACACTGCATATTACGTTATATTATAAGGTATTTTCAATGATACACTGCATATTACGTTATATTATAACGTATTTTCAACAATACACTGCATATTACGTTATATTATAAGGTATTTTGAACGATACACTGCATATTAGATTATATTATTAGGTATTTTCGATGATACACTGCATATTGCGTTATATTATAAGGTATTTTGAAAGATACACTGCGTATTACGTTATATTATAACGTATTTTCAACAATACACTGCATATTACGCTATATTATAAGGTATTTTCAATGATACACTGCATATTACGTTATATTATAAGGTATTGTCAAAGATAGACTGCATATTACGTTATATCATATGGTATTTTCAATGGTACACTGCATATTACGTTATATTATAAGGTATTTTCAATGATACACTGCGTATTACGTTATATTATAACGTATTTTCAACAATACACTGCATATTACGTTATATTATAAGGTATTTTCAATGATACACTGCATATTACGTTATATTATAAGGTATTGTCAATGATTGACTGCATATTACGTTATATTACAAGGCATTTTCAATGATAGACTGCAAATATTACGTTATATTATAAGGTATTTTGAACTATACACTGCATATTAGATTATATTATAAGGTATTTTCAATGATACACTGCGTATTACGTTATATTATAACGTATTTTCAACAATACACTGCATATTACGTTATATTATAAGGTATTTTCAATGATACACTGCATATTACGTTATATTATAAGGTATTGTCAATGATTGACTGCATATTACGTTATATTACAAGGCATTTTCAATGATAGACTGCAAATATTACGTTATATTATAAGGTATTTTGAACGATACACTGCATATTAGATTATATTATAAGGTATTTTCAATGATACACTGCATATTGCGTTATATTATAAGGTATTTTCAATGATACACTGCGTATTACGTTATATTATAACGTATTTTCAATAATACACAGCATATTACGTTATATTATTATGTATTTTCAATGTTACACTGCATATTACGTTATATTATAAGGTATTTTCAATGATACACTGCATATTACGTTATATCATAAGGTATTTTCAATGGTACACTGCATATTACGTTATATTATAAGGTATTTTCAATGATACACTGCATATTACGTTATATTATAAGGTATTGTCAATGATAGACTGCATATTACGTTATATCATAAGGTATTTTCAATGATACACTGCATATTACGTTATATTATAAGGTATTTTCAATGATACACTGCATATTGCGTTATATTATAAGGTATTTTCAATGATACACTGCATATTACTTTATATTATAAGGTATTTTCAATAATTCACTACATATTACGTTATATTATAAGGTATTTTCAATGATACACTGCGTATTACGTTATATTATAACGTATTTTCAATAATACACTGCATATTACGTTATATTATTAGGTATTTTCAATGTTACACTGCATATTACGTTATATTATAAGGTATTTTCAATGATACGCTGCATATTACGTTATATCATAAGGTATTTTCAATGGTACACTGCATATTACAAGGCATTTTCAATGATAGACTGCAAATATTACGTTATATTATAAGGTATTTTGAACGATACACTGCATATTAGATTATATTATAAGGTATTTTCAATGATACACTGCATATTGCGTTATATTATAAGGTATTTTCAATGATACACTGCATATTACGTTATATTAAAAGGAATTTTCAACGATACACTGCATATTACGTTATATTATAAGGTATTTTCAATGATACACTGCGTATTACGTTATATTATAACGTATTTTCAATTATACACTGCATATTACGTTATATTATTAGGTATTTTCAATGTTACACTGCATATTACGATATATTATAAGGTATTTTCAATGATACACTGCATATTACGTTATATCATAAGGTATTTTCAATGGTACACTGCATATTACCTTATATTATAAGGTATTTTCAATGATACACTGCATATTACGTTACATTGCAAGACATTTTCAATGATAGACTGCAAATATTACGTTATATTATAAGGTATTTTGAACTATACACTGCATATTAGATTATATTATAAGGTATTTTCAATGATACACTGCGTATTACGTTATATTATAACGTATTTTCAACAATACACTGCATATTACGTTATATTATAAGGTATTTTCAATGATACACTGCATATTACGTTATATTATAAGGTATTGTCAATGATTGACTGCATATTACGTTATATTACAAGGCATTTTCAATGATAGACTGCAAATATTACGTTATATTATAAGGTATTTTGAACGATACACTGCATATTAGATTATATTATAAGGTATTTTCAATGATACACTGCATATTGCGTTATATTATAAGGTATTTTCAATGATACACTGCGTATTACGTTATATTATAACGTATTTTCAATAATACACTGCATATTACGTTATATTATAAGGTATTTTCAATGATACACTGCATATTACGTTATATTACAAGACATTTTCAATGATAGACTGCGTATTACGTTATATTATAAGGTATTTTCAATAATTCACTGCATATTACGTTATATTATAAGGTATTTTCAATGATACACTGCATATTACGTTATATTACAAGACATTTTCAATGACAGACTGCAAATATTACGTTATATTATAAGGTATTGTCAATGATAGACTGCATATTACGTTATATTATAAGGTATTGTCAATGATAGACTGCATATTACGTTATATTATAAGGAATTTTCAATGATACACTGCATATTACGTTATATTATAAGGTATTGTCAATGATAGACTGCATATTACGTTATATCATAAGGTATTTTCAATGATACACTGCATATTACGTTATATTATAAGGTATTTTCAATGATACACTGCATATTGCGTTATATTATAAGGTATTTTCAATGATACACTGCATATTACTTTATATTATAAGGTATTTTCAATAATTCACTACATATTACGTTATATTATAAGGTATTTTCAATGATACACTGCATATTACGTTATATTATAAGGTATTTTCAATGATACACAGCATATTACGTTATATTACAAGGCATTTTCAAAGATAGACTGCAAATATTACGTTATATTATAAGGTATTTTGAACGATACACTGCATATTAGATTATATTATAAGGTATTTTCAATGATACACTGCATATTGCGTTATATTATAAGGTATTTTCAATGATACACTGCGTATTACGTTATATTATAACGTATTTTCAATAATACACTGCATATTACGTTATATTATTAGGTATTTTCAATGTTACACTGCATATTACGTTATATTATAAGGTATTTTCAATGATACGCTGCATATTACGTTATATCATAAGGTATTTTCAATGGTACACTGCATATTACAAGGCATTTTCAATGATAGACTGCAAATATTACGTTATATTATAAGGTACTTTGAACGATACACTGCATATTAGATTATATTATAAGGCATTTTCAATGTTACACTGCATATTGCGTTATATTATAAGGTATTTTCAATGATACACTGCATATTACGTTATATTAAAAGGAATTTTCAACGATACACTGCATATTACGTTATATTATAAGGTATTGTCAATGATTGACTGCATATTGTGTTATATTATAAGGTATTTTCAATGATACACTGCGTATTACGTTATATTATAAGGTATTGGCAATGATAGACTGCATATTACGTTATATTATAAGGTATTTTCAATGATACACTGCATATTACGTTATATTATAAGGAATTTTCAATGATACACTGCATATTACGTTATATTATAAGGTATTGTCAATGATTGACTGCATATTACGTTATATCATAAGGTATTTTCAATGATACAGTGTATATTACGTCATATTATAAGGTATTTTCAATGATACACTGCATATTACGTTATATTATAAGGTATTTTCAATGATACACTGCATATTACGTTATATTACAAGACATTTTCAATGATAGACTGCAAATATTACGTTATATTACAAGGCATTTTCAATGATAGACTGCAAATATTACGTTATATTATAAGGTATTTTGAACGATACACTGCATATTAGATTATATTATAAGGTATTTTCAATGATACACTGCATATTACGTTATATTACAAGGCATTTTCAAAGATAGACTGCAAATATTACGTTATATTATAAGGTATTTTGAACGATACACTGCATATTAGATTATATTATAAGGTATTTTCAATGATACACTGCATATTGCGTTATATTATAAGGTATTTTCAATGATACACTGCGTATTACGTTATATTATAACGTATTTTCAATAATACACTGCATATTACGTTATATTATTAGGTATTTTCAATGTTACACTGCATATTACGTTATATTATAAGGTATTTTCAATGATACGCTGCATATTACGTTATATCATAAGGTATTTTCAATGGTACACTGCATATTACAAGGCATTTTCAATGATAGACTGCAAATATTACGTTATATTATAACGTATTTTCAACAATACACTGCATATTACGTTATATTATAAGGTATTTTCAATGATACACTGCATATTACGTTATATTATAAGGTATTGTCAATGATTGACTGCATATTACGTTATATTACAAGGCATTTTCAATGATAGACTGCAAATATTACGTTATATTATAAGGTATTTTGAACGATACACTGCATATTAGATTATATTATAAGGTATTTTCAATGATACACTGCATATTGCGTTATATTATAAGGTATTTTCAATGATACACTGCGTATTACGTTATATTATAACGTATTTTCAATAATACACTGCATATTACGTTATATTATTATGTATTTTCAATGTTACACTGCATATTACGTTATATTATAAGGTATTTTCAATGATACACTGCATATTACGTTATATCATAAGGTATTTTCAATGGTACACTGCATATTACGTTATATTATAAGGTATTTTCAATGATACACTGCATATTACGTTATATTACAAGGCATTTTCAATGATAGACTGCAAATATTACGTTATATTATAAGGTATTTTGAACGATACACTGCATATTAGATTATATTATAAGGTATTTTCAATGATACACTGCATATTACGTTATATTACAAGACATTTTCAATGACAGACTGCAAATATTACGTTATATTATAAGGTATTGTCAATGATAGACTGCATATTACGTTATATTATAAGGTATTGTCAATGATAGACTGCATATTACGTTATATTATAAGGAATTTTCAATGATACACTGCATATTACGTTATATTATAAGGTATTGTCAATGATAGACTGCATATTACGTTATATCATAAGGTATTTTCAATGATACACTGCATATTACGTTATATTATAAGGTATTTTCAATGATACACTGCATATTGCGTTATATTATAAGGTATTTTCAATGATACACTGCATATTACTTTATATTATAAGGTATTTTCAATAATTCACTACATATTACGTTATATTATAAGGTATTTTCAATGTTACACTGCATATTAGATTATATTATAAGGTATTTTCAATGATACACAGCATATTACGTTATATTACAAGGCATTTTCAAAGATAGACTGCAAATATTACGTTATATTATAAGGTATTTTGAACGATACACTGCATATTAGATTATATTATAAGGTATTTTCAATGATACACTGCATATTGCGTTATATTATAAGGTATTTTCAATGATACACTGCGTATTACGTTATATTATAACGTATTTTCAATAATACACTGCATATTACGTTATATTATTAGGTATTTTCAATGTTACACTGCATATTACGTTATATTATAAGGTATTTTCAATGATACGCTGCATATTACGTTATATCATAAGGTATTTTCAATGGTACACTGCATATTACAAGGCATTTTCAATGATAGACTGCAAATATTACGTTATATTATAAGGTATTTTGAACGATACACTGCATATTAGATTATATTATAAGGCATTTTCAATGTTACACTGCATATTGCGTTATATTATAAGGTATTTTCAATGATACACTGCATATTACGTTATATTAAAAGGAATTTTCAACGATACACTGCATATTACGTTATATTATAAGGTATTTTCAATGATACACTGCGTATTACGTTATATTATAACGTATTTTCAATTATACACTGCATATTACGTTATATTATTAGGTATTTTCAATGTTACACTGCATATTACGATATATTATAAGGTATTTTCAATGATACACTGCATATTACGTTATATCATAAGGTATTTTCAATGGTACACTGCATATTACCTTATATTATAAGGTATTTTCAATGATACACTGCATATTACGTTACATTGCAAGACATTTTCAATGATAGACTGCAAATATTACGTTATATTATAAGGTATTTTGAACTATACACTGCATATTAGATTATATTATAAGGTATTTTCAATGATACACTGCGTATTACGTTATATTATAACGTATTTTCAACAATACACTGCATATTACGTTATATTATAAGGTATTTTCAATGATACACTGCGTATTACGTTATATTATAAGGTATTGTCAATGATTGACTGCATATTACGTTATATTAAAAGACATTTTCAATGATAGACTGCAAATATTACGTTATATTATAAGGTATTTTGAACGATACACTGCATATTAGATTATATTATAAGGTATTTTCAATGATACACTGCATATTGCGTTATATTATAAGGTATTTTCAATGATACACTGCGTATTACGTTATATTATAACGTATTTTCAATAATACACTGCATATTACGTTATATTATTATGTATTTTCAATGTTACACTGCATATTACGTTATATTATAAGGTATTTTCAATGATACACTGCATATTACGTTATATTATAAGGTATTTTCAATGATACACTGCATATTACGTTATATTATAAGGTATTTTCAATGATACACTGCATATTACGTTATATTACAAGGCATTTTCAATGATAGACTGCAAATATTACGTTATATTATAAGGTATTTTGAACGATACACTGCATATTAGATTATATTATAAGGTATTTTCAATGATACACTGCATATTACGTTATATTACAAGACATTTTCAATGACAGACTGCAAATATTACGTTATATTATAAGGTATTGTCAATGATAGACTGCATATTACGTTATATTATAAGGTATTGTCAATGATAGACTGCATATTACGTTATATTATAAGGAATTTTCAATGATACACTGCATATTACGTTATATTATAAGGTATTGTCAATGATAGACTGCATATTACGTTATATCATAAGGTATTTTCAATGATACACTGCATATTACGTTATATTATAAGGTATTTTCAATGATACACTGCATATTGCGTTATATTATAAGGTATTTTCAATGATACACTGCATATTACTTTATATTATAAGGTATTTTCAATAATTCACTACATATTACGTTATATTATAAGGTATTTTCAATGTTACACTGCATATTAGATTATATTATAAGGTATTTTCAATGATACACAGCATATTACGTTATATTACAAGGCATTTTCAAAGATAGACTGCAAATATTACGTTATATTATAAGGTATTTTGAACGATACACTGCATATTAGATTATATTATAAGGTATTTTCAATGATACACTGCATATTGCGTTATATTATAAGGTATTTTCAATGATACACTGCGTATTACGTTATATTATAAGGTATTGTCAATGATAGACTGCATATTACGTTATATTATAAGGTATTTTGAACGATACACTGCATATTAGATTATATTATGAGGTATTTTCAATGATACACTGCATATTGCGTTATATTATAAGGTATTTTCAATGATACACTGCGTATTACGTTATATTATAACGTATTTTCAACAATGCACTGCATATTACGTTATATTATAAGGTATTTTCAATGATACACTGCATATTACGTTATATTATAAGGTATTGTCAATGATAGACTGCATATTACGTTGTATCATAAGGTATTTTCAATGATACACTGCGTATTACGTCATATTATAAGGTATTTTCAATGATACACAGCATATTACGTTATATTACAAGGCATTTTCAATGATAGACTGCAAATATTACGTTATATTATAAGGTATTTTGAACGATACACTGCATATTAGATTATATTATAAGGTATTTTCAATGATACACTGCATATTACGTTACATTGCAAGACATTTTCACTGATAGACTGCAAATATTACGTTATATTATAAGGTATTTTGAACGATACACTGCATATTAGATTACATTATAAGGTATTTTCAATGATACACTGCATATTACGTTACATTGCAAGACATTTTCAATGATAGACTGCAAATATTACGTTATATTATAAGGTATTTTGAACTATACACTGCATATTAGATTATATTATAAGGTATTTTCAATGATACACTGCATATTGCGTTATATTATAAGGTATTTTCAATGATACACTGCGTATTACGTTATATTATAACGTATTTTCAATAATACACTGCATATTACGTTATATTATTAGGTATTTTCAATGTTACACTGCATATTACGATATATTATAAGGTATTTTCAATGATACACTGCATATTACGTTATATCATAAGGTATTTTCAATGGTACACTGCATATTACCTTATATTTTAAGGTATTTTCAATGATACACTGCATATTACGTTATATTACAAGGCATTTTCAATGATAGACTGCAAATATTACGTTATATTATAAGGTATTTTGAACGATACACTGCATATTAGATTATATTATAAGGCATTTTCAATGTTACACTGCATATTGCGTTATATTATAAGGTATTTTCAATGATACACTGCGTATTACGTTATATTATAACGTATTTTCAACAATACACTGCATATTACGTTATATTATAAGGTATTTTCAATGATACACTGCATATTACGTTATATTATAAGGTATTGTCAATGATTGACTGCATATTACGTTATATTACAAGGCATTTTCAATGATAGAAAGCAAATATTACGTTATATTATAAGGTATTTTGAACGATACACTGCATATTAGATTATATTATAAGGTATTTTCAATGATACACTGCATATTGCGTTATATTATAAGGTATTTTCAATGATACACTGCATATTACGTTATATCATAAGGTATTTTCAATGGTACACTGCATATTACGTTATATTATAAGGTATTTTCAATGATACACTGCATATTACGTTATATTACAAGGCATTTTCAATGATAGACTGCAAATATTACGTTATATTATAAGGTATTTTGAACGATACACTGCATATTAGATTATATTATAAGGTATTTTCAATGATACACTGCATATTACGTTATATTACAAGACATTTTCAATGACAGACTGCAAATATTACGTTATATTAAAAGGGATTGTCAATGATAGACTGCATATTACGTTATATTATAAGGTATTGTCAATGATAGACTGCATATTACGTTATATTATAAGGAATTTTCAATGATACACTGCATATTACGTTATATTATAAGGAATTTTCAACGATACACTGCATATTACGTTATATTATAAGGTATTGTCAATGATTGACTGCATATTGTGTTATATTATAAGGTATTTTCAATGATACACTGCGTATTACGTTATATTATAAGGTATTGTCAATGATAGACTGCATATTACGTTATATTACAAGACATTTTCAATGACAGACTGCAAATATTACGTTATATTATAAGGTATTGTCAATGATAGACTGCATATTACGTTATATTATAAGGTATTTTCAATGATACACTGCATATTACGTTATATTATAAGGTATTGTCAATGATTGACTGCATATTACGTTATATTACAAGGCATTTTCAATGATAGACTGCAAATATTACGTTATATTATAAGGTATTTTGAACGATACACTGCATATTAGATTATATTATAAGGTATTTTCAATGATACACTGCATATTGCGTTATATTATAAGGTATTTTCAATGATACACTGCATATTACGTTATATCATAAGGTATTTTCAATGATACACTGCATATTACGTTATATTATAAGGTATTTTCAATGATACACTGCATATTACGTTATATTACAAGGCATTTTCAATGATAGACTGCAAATATTACGTTATATTATAAGGTATTTTGAACGATACACTGCATATTAGATTATATTATAAGGTATTTTCAATGATACACTGCATATTACGTTATATTACAAGGCATTTTCAATGATAGACTGCAAATATTACGTTATATTATAAGGTATTGTCAATGATAGACTGCATATTACGTTATATTATAAGGTATTGTCAATGATAGACTGCATATTACGTTATATTATAAGGAATTTTCAATGATACACTGCATATTACGTTATATTATAAGGAATTTTCAATGATACACTGCATATTACGTTATATTATAAGGTATTGTCAATGATTGACTGCATATTGTGTTATATTATAAGGTATTTTCAATGATACACTGCGTATTACGTTATATTATAAGGTATTGTCAATGATAGACTGCATATTACGTTATATTATAAGGAATTTTCAATGATACACTGCATATTACGTTATATTATAAGGAATTTTCAATGATACGCTGCATATTACGTTATATCATAAGGTATTTTCAATGGTACACTGCATATTACAAGGCATTTTCAATGATAGACTGCAAATATTACGTTATATTATAAGGTATTTTGAACGATACACTGCATATTAGATTATATTATAACGTATTTTCAATAATACACTGCATATTACGTTATATTATTAGGTATTTTCAATGTTACACTGCATATTACGTTATATTATAAGGTATTTTCAATGATACGCTGCATATTACGTTATATCATAAGGTATTTTCAATGGTACACTGCATATTACAAGGCATTTTCAATGATAGACTGCAAATATTACGTTATATTATAAGGTATTTTGAACGATACACTGCATTTTACGTTATATTATAAAGTATTTTCAATGATACACTGCATATTACGTTATATTATAAGGAATTTTCAATGATACACTGCATATTACGTTATATTATAAGGTATTGTCAATGATTGACTGCATATTACGTTATATCATAAGGTATTTTCAATGATACAGTGTATATTACGTCATATTATAAGGTATTTTCAATGATACACTGCATATTACGTTATATTATAAGGTATTTTCAATGATACACTGCATATTACGTTATATTACAAGACATTTTCAATGATAGACTGCAAATATTACGTTATATTATATGGTATTTTGAACGATACACTGCATATTAGATTATATTATAAGGTATTGTCAATGATTGACTGCATATTACGTTATATCATAAGGTATTTTCAATGATACACTGTATATTACGTCATATTATAAGGTATTTTCAATGATACACTGCATATTACGTTATATTATAAGGTATTTTCAATGATACACTGCATATTACGTTATATTACAAGACATTTTCAATGATAGACTGCGTATTACGTTATATTATAAGGTATTTTCAATAATTCACTGCATATTACGTTATATTATAAGGTATTTTCAATGTTACACTGCATATTACGTTATATTATAAGGTATTTTCCATGATACACAGCATATTACGTTATATTATAAGGTATTTTCAATGATACAACTGCATATTACGTTATATCCTAAGGTATTTTCAATGATACACTGCATATTAGATTACATTATAAGGTATTTTCAATGATACACTGCATATTACGTTACATTGCAAGACATTTTCAATGATAGACTGCAAATATTACGTTATATTATAAGGTATTTTGAACTATACACTGCATATTAGATTATATTATAAGGTATTTTCAATGATACACTGCATATTGCGTTATATTATAAGGTATTTTCAATGATACACTGCGTATTACGTTATATTATAACGTATTTTCAATAATACACTGCATATTACGTTATATTATTAGGTATTTTCAATGTTACACTGCATATTACGATATATTATAAGGTATTTTCAATGATACACTGCATATTACGTTATATCATAAGGTATTTTCAATGGTACACTGCATATTACCTTATATTATAAGGTATTTTCAATGATACACTGCATATTACGTTATATTACAAGGCATTTTCAATGATACACTGCAAATATTACGTTATATTATAAGGTATTTTGAACGATACACTGCATATTAGATTATATTATAAGGCATTTTCAATGTTACACTGCATATTGCGTTATATTATAAGGTATTTTCAATGATACACTGCGTATTACGTTATATTATAACGTATTTTCAACAATACACTGCATATTACGTTATATTATAAGGTATTTTCAATGATACACTGCATATTACGTTATATTATAAGGTATTGTCAATGATTGACTGCATATTACGTTATATTACAAGGCATTTTCAATGATAGACTGCAAATATTACGTTATATTATAAGGTATTTTGAACGATACACTGCATATTAGATTATATTATAAGGTATTTTCAATGATACACTGCATATTGCGTTATATTATAAGGTATTTTCAATGATACACTGCATATTACGTTATATCATAAGGTATTTTCAATGGTACACTGCATATTACGTTATATTATAAGGTATTTTCAATGATACACTGCATATTACGTTATATTACAAGGCATTTTCAATGATAGACTGCAAATATTACGTTATATTATAAGGTATTTTGAACGATACACTGCATATTAGATTATATTATAAGGTATTTTCAATGATACACTGCATATTACGTTATATTACAAGACATTTTCAATGACAGACTGCAAATATTACGTTATATTATAAGGTATTGTCAATGATAGACTGCATATTACGTTATATTATAAGGTATTGTCAATGATAGACTGCATATTACGTTATATTATAAGGAATTTTCAATGATACACTGCATATTACGTTATATTATAAGGAATTTTCAACGATACACTGCATATTACGTTATATTATAAGGTATTGTCAATGATTGACTGCATATTGTGTTATATTATAAGGTATTTTCAATGATACACTGCGTATTACGTTATATTATAAGGTATTGTCAATGATAGACTGCATATTACGTTATATTACAAGACATTTTCAATGACAGACTGCAAATATTACGTTATATTATAAGGTATTGTCAATGATAGACTGCATATTACGTTATATTATAAGGTATTTTCAATGATACACTGCATATTACGTTATATTATAAGGTATTGTCAATGATTGACTGCATATTACGTTATATTACAAGGCATTTTCAATGATAGACTGCAAATATTACGTTATATTATAAGGTATTTTGAACGATACACTGCATATTAGATTATATTATAAGGTATTTTCAATGATACACTGCATATTGCGTTATATTATAAGGTATTTTCAATGATACACTGCATATTACGTTATATCATAAGGTATTTTCAATGATACACTGCATATTACGTTATATTATAAGGTATTTTCAATGATACACTGCATATTACGTTATATTACAAGGCATTTTCAATGATAGACTGCAAATATTACGTTATATTATAAGGT
Source organism: Lasioglossum lativentre (assembly GCA_916610255.1). NCBI lineage: Eukaryota > Metazoa > Arthropoda > Insecta > Hymenoptera > Halictidae > Lasioglossum > Lasioglossum lativentre. The sequence goes on from CAKAJI010000032.1 coordinate 943,762, forward strand.
ATTTTGAACGATACACTGCATATTAGATTATATTATAAGGTATTTTCAATGATACACTGCATATTACGTTATATTACAAGACATTTTCAATGACAGACTGCAAATATTACGTTATATTATAAGGTATTGTCAATGATAGACTGCATATTACGTTATATTATAAGGTATTGTCAATGATAGACTGCATATTACGTTATATTATAAGGAATTTTCAATGATACACTGCATATTACGTTATATTATAAGGAATTTTCAACGATACACTGCATATTACGTTATATTATAAGGTATTGTCAATGATTGACTGCATATTGTGTTATATTATAAGGTATTTTCAATGATACACTGCGTATTACGTTATATTATAAGGTATTGTCAATGATAGACTGCATATTACGTTATATTATAAGGAATTTTCAATGATACACTGCATATTACGTTATATTATAAGGAATTTTCAACGATACACTGCATATTAGATTATATTATAAGGTATTTTCAATGATACACTGCATATTGCGTTATATTATAAGGTATTTTCAATGATACACTGCGTATTACGTTATATTATAACGTATTTTCAATAATACACTGCATATTACGTTATATTATTAGGTATTTTCAATGTTACACTGCATATTACGTTATATTATAAGGTATTTTCAATGATACGCTGCATATTACGTTATATCATAAGGTATTTTCAATGGTACACTGCATATTACAAGGCATTTTCAATGATAGACTGCAAATATTACGTTATATTATAAGGTATTTTGAACGATACACTGCATATTAGATTATATTATAACGTATTTTCAATAATACACTGCATATTACGTTATATTATTAGGTATTTTCAATGTTACACTGCATATTACGTTATATTATAAGGTATTTTCAATGATACGCTGCATATTACGTTATATCATAAGGTATTTTCAATGGTACACTGCATATTACAAGGCATTTTCAATGATAGACTGCAAATATTACGTTATATTATAAGGTATTTTGAACGATACACTGCATTTTACGTTATATTATAAAGTATTTTCAATGATACACTGCATATTACGTTATATTATAAGGAATTTTCAATGATACACTGCATATTACGTTATATTATAAGGTATTGTCAATGATTGACTGCATATTACGTTATATCATAAGGTATTTTCAATGATACAGTGTATATTACGTCATATTATAAGGTATTTTCAATGATACACTGCATATTACGTTATATTATAAGGTATTTTCAATGATACACTGCATATTACGTTATATTACAAGACATTTTCAATGATAGACTGCGTATTACGTTATATTATAAGGTATTTTCAATAATTCACTGCATATTACGTTATATTATAAGGTATTTTCAATGTTACACTGCATATTACGTTATATTATAAGGTATTTTCCATGATACACAGCATATTACGTTATATTATAAGGTATTTTCAATGATACAACTGCATATTACGTTATATCCTAAGGTATTTTCAATGATACACTGCATACTACGTTATATTATAAGGTATTTTCAATGATACACTGCATATTGCGTTATATTATAAGGTATTTTCAATGATACACTGCATATTACTTTATATTATAAGGTATTTTCAAGAATTCACTGCGTATTACGTTATATTATAACGTATTTTCAATAATACACTGCATATTACGTTATATTATTAGGTATTTTCAATGTTACACTGCATATTACGATATATTATAAGGTATTTTCAATGATACACTGCATATTACGTTATATCATAAGGTATTTTCAATGGTACACTGCATATTACCTTATATTATAAGGTATTTTCAATGATACACTGCATATTACGTTATATTACAAGGCATTTTCAATGATAGACTGCAAATATTACGTTATATTATAAGGTATTTTGAACGATACACTGCATATTAGATTATATTATAAGGTATTTTCAATGATACACTGCATATTGCGTTATATTATAAGGTATTTTCAATGATACACTGCGTATTACGTTATATTATAACGTATTTTCAATAATACACTGCATATTACGTTATATTATTAGGTATTTTCAATGTTACACTGCATATTACGTTATATTATAAGGTATTTTCAATGATACGCTGCATATTACGTTATATCATAAGGTATTTTCAATGGTACACTGCATATTACAAGGCATTTTCAATGATAGACTGCAAATATTACGTTATATTATAAGGTATTTTGAACGATACACTGCATATTAGATTATATTATAAGGCATTTTCAATGTAACACTGCATATTGCGTTATATTATAAGGTATTTTCAATGATACACTGCATATTACGTTATATTAAAAGGAATTTTCAACGATACACTGCATATTACGTTATATTATAAGGTATTGTCAATGATTGACTGCATATTGTGTTATATTATAAGGTATTTTCAATGATACACTGCGTATTACGTTATATTATAAGGTATTGGCAATGATAGACTGCATTTTACGTTATATTATAAAGTATTTTCAATGATACACTGCATATTACGTTATATTATAAGGAATTTTCAATGATACACTGCATATTACGTTATATTATAAGGTATTGTCAATGATTGACTGCATATTACGTTATATCATAAGGTATTTTCAATGATACAGTGTATATTACGTCATATTATAAGGTATTTTCAATGATACACTGCATATTACGTTATATTATAAGGTATTTTCAATGATACACTGCATATTACGTTATATTACAAGACATTTTCAATGATAGACTGCAAATATTACGTTATATTATATGGTATTTTGAACGATACACTGCATATTAGATTATATTATAAGGTATTGTCAATGATTGACTGCATATTACGTTATATCACAAGGTATTTTCAATGATACACTGTATATTACGTCATATTATAAGGTATTTTCAATGATACACTGCATATTACGTTATATTATAAGGTATTTTCAATGATACACTGCATATTACGTTATATTACAAGACATTTTCAATGATAGACTGCGTATTACGTTATATTATAAGGTATTTTCAATAATTCACTGCATATTACGTTATATTATAAGGTATTTTCAATGTTACACTGCATATTACGTTATATTATAAGGTATTTTCAATGATACACAGCATATTACGTTATATTATAAGGTATTTTCAATGATACAACTGCATATTACGTTATATCCTAAGGTATTTTCAATGATACACTGCATACTACGTTATATTATAAGGTATTTTCAATGATACACTGCATATTGCGTTATATTATAAGGTATTTTCAATGATACACTGCATATTACTTTATATTATAAGGTATTTTCAAGAATTCACTACATATTACGTTATATTATAAGGTATTTTCAATGTTACACTGCATATTACGTTATATTATAAGGTATTTTCAATGTTACACTGCATATTACGTTATATTATAAGGTATTTTCAATGATACACAGCATATTACGTTATATTACAAGGCATTTTCAATGTTAGACTGCAAATATTACGTTATATTATAAGGTATTTTGAACGATACACTGCATATTAGATTATATTTTAAGGTATTTTCAATGATACACTGCATATTACGTTACATTACAAGACATTTTCAATTATAGACTGCACATATTACGTTATATTATAAGGTATTTTGAACGATACACTGCATATTAGATTATATTATAAGGTATTTTCAATGATACACTGCATATTGCGTTATATTATAAGGTATTTTCAATGATACACTGCATATTACGTTATATTATAAGGTATTTTCAATGTTACACTGCATATTAGATTATATTATAAGGTATTTTCAATGATACACAGCATATTACGTTATATTACAAGGCATTTTCAATGGTAGACTGCAAATATTACGTTATATTATATGGTATTTTGAACGATACACTGCATATTAGATTATATTATAAGGCATTTTCAATGATACACTGCATATTGCGTTATATTATAAGGTATTTTCAATGATACACTGCATATTACGTTATATTATAAGGTATTGTCAATGATAGACTGCATATTACGTTATATTATAAGGTATTTTGAACGATACACTGCATATTAGATTATATTATAAGGTATTTTCAATGATACACTGCATATTGCGTTATATTATAAGGTATTTTCAATGATACACTGCGTATTACGTTATATTATAACGTATTTTCAACAATGCACTGCATATTACGTTATATTATAAGGTATTTTCAATGATACACTGCATATTACGTTATATTATAAGGTATTGTCAATGATAGACTGCATATTACGTTGTATCATAAGGTATTTTCAATGATACACTGCGTATTACGTCATATTATAAGATATTTTCAATGATACACAGCATATTACGTTATATTACAAGGCATTTTCAATGATAGACTGCAAATATTACGTTATATTATAAGGTATTTTGAACGATACACTGCATATTAGATTATATTATAAGGTATTTTCAATGATACACTGCATATTACGTTACATTGCAAGACATTTTCACTGATAGACTGCAAATATTACGTTATATTATAAGGTATTTTGAACGATACACTGCATATTAGATTACATTATAAGGTATTTTCAATGATACACTGCATATTACGTTACATTGCAAGACATTTTCAATGATAGACTGCAAATATTACGTTATATTATAAGGTATTTTGAACTATACACTGCATATTAGATTATATTATAAGGTATTTTCAATGATACACTGCATATTGCGTTATATTATAAGGTATTTTCAATGATACACTGAGTATTACGTTATATTATAACGTATTTTCAATAATACACTGCATATTACGTTATATTATTAGGTATTTTCAATGTTACACTGCATATTACGATATATTATAAGGTATTTTCAATGATACACTGCATATTACGTTATATCATAAGGTATTTTCAATGGTACACTGCATATTACCTTATATTATAAGGTATTTTCAATGATACACTGCATATTACGTTATATTACAAGGCATTTTCAATGACAGACTGCAAATATTACGTTATATTATAAGGTATTTTGAACGATACACTGCATATTAGATTATATTATAAGGCATTTTCAATGTTACACTGCATATTGCGTTATATTATAAGGTATTTTCAATGATACACTGCATATTACGTTATATTATAAGGTATTGTCAATGATTGACTGCATATTACGTTATATTACAAGGCATTTTGAACGATACACTGCATATTAGATTATATTATAAGGTATTTTCAATGATACACTGCATATTGCGTTATATTATAAGGTATTTTCAATGATACACTGCGTATTACGTTATATTATAACGTATTTTCAATAATACACTGCATATTACGTTATATTATAAGGTATTTTCAATGATACACTGCATATTACGTTATATTATAAGGTATTTTCAATGATACACTGCATATTACGTTATATCATAAGGTATTTTCAATGGTACACTGCATATTACGTTATATTATAAGGTATTTTCAATGATACACTGCATATTACGTTATATTACAAGGCATTTTCAATGATAGACTGCAAATATTACGTTATATTATAAGGTATTTTGAACGATACACTGCATATTAGATTATATTATAAGGTATTTTCAATGATACACTGCATATTACGTTATATTACAAGACATTTTCAATGACAGACTGCAAATATTACGTTATATTATAAGGTATTGTCAATGATAGACTGCATATTACGTTATATTATAAGGTATTGTCAATGATAGACTGCATATTACGTTATATTATAAGGAATTTTGAACGATACACTGCATATTAGATTATATTATAAGGTATTTTCAATGATACACTGCATATTACGTTACATTGCAAGACATTTTCACTGATAGACTGCAAATATTACGTTATATTATAAGGTATTTTGAACGATACACTGCATATTAGATTACATTATAAGGTATTTTCAATGATACACTGCATATTACGTTACATTGCAAGACATTTTCAATGATAGACTGCAAATATTACGTTATATTATAAGGTATTTTGAACTATACACTGCATATTAGATTATATTATAAGGTATTTTCAATGATACACTGCATATTGCGTTATATTATAAGGTATTTTCAATGATACACTGCGTATTACGTTATATTATAACGTATTTTCAACAATACACTGCATATTACGTTATATTATAAGGTATTTTCAATGTTACACTGCATATTACGATATATTATAAGGTATTTTCAATGATACACTGCATATTACGTTATATTATAAGGTATTTTCAATGGTACACTGCATATTACCTTATATTATAAGGTATTTTCAATGATACACTGCATATTACGTTATATTACAAGGCATTTTCAATGATAGACTGCAAATATTACGTTATATTATAAGGTATTTTGAACGATACACTGCATATTAGATTATATTATAAGGCATTTTCAATGTTACACTGCATATTACGTTATATTATAAGGTATTTTCAATGATACACTGCATATTACGTTATATTATAAGGTATTGTCAATGATTGACTGCATATTACGTTATATTACAAGGCATTTTCAATGATAGACTGCAAATATTACGTTATATTATAAGGTATTTTGAACGATACACTGCATATTAGATTATATTATAAGGTATTTTCAATGATACACTGCATATTGCGTTATATTATAAGGTATTTTCAATGATACACTGCGTATTACGTTATATTATAACGTATTTTCAATAATACACTGCATATTACGTTATATCATAAGGTATTTTCAATGGTACACTGCATATTACGTTATATTATAAGGTATTTTCAATGATACACTGCATATTACGTTATATCATAAGGTATTTTCAATGGTACACTGCATATTACGTTATATTATAAGGTATTTTCAATGATACACTGCATATTACGTTATATTACAAGGCATTTTCAATGATAGACTGCAAATATTACGTTATATTATAAGGTATTTTGAACGATACACTGCATATTAGATTATATTATAAGGTATTTTCAATGATACACTGCATATTACGTTATATTACAAGACATTTTCAATGACAGACTGCAAATATTACGTTATATTATAAGGTATTGTCAATGATAGACTGCATATTACGTTATATTATAAGGTATTGTCAATGATAGACTGCATATTACGTTATATTATAAGGAATTTTCAATGATACACTGCATATTACGTTATATTATAAGGTATTGTCAATGATAGACTGCATATTACGTTATATCATAAGGTATTTTCAATGATACACTGCATATTACGTTATATTATAAGGTATTTTCAATGATACACTGCATATTACTTTATATTATAAGGTATTTTCAATGATACACTGCATATTACGTTATATTACGAGGCACTTTCAATGATAGACTGCAAATATTACGTTATATTATAAGGTATTTTGAACGATACACTGCATATTAGATTATATTATAAGGTATTTTCGATGATACACTGCATATTGCGTTATATTATAAGGTATTGTCAATGATAGACTGCATATTACGTTATATTATAACGTATTTTCAACAATACACTGCATATTACGCTATATTATAAGGTATTTTCAATGATACACTGCATATTACGTTATATTATAAGGTATTTTCAATGATACACTGCATATTACGTTATATCATAAGGTATTTTCAATGGTACACTGCATATTACCTTATATTATAAGGTATTTTCAATGATACACTGCATATTACGTTATATTACAAGGCATTTTCAATGATAGACTGCAAATATTACGTTATATTATAAGGTATTTTGAACGATACACTGCATATTAGATTATATTATAAGGCATTTTCAATGTTACACTGCATATTACGTTATATTATAAGGTATTTTCAATGATACACTGCATATTACGTTATATTATAAGGTATTGTCAATGATTGACTGCATATTACGTTATATTACAAGGCATTTTCAATGATAGACTGCAAATATTACGTTATATTATAAGGTATTTTGAACGATACACTGCATATTAGATTATATTATAAGGTATTTTCAATGATACACTGCATATTGCGTTATATTATAAGGTATTTTCAATGATACACTGCGTATTACGTTATATTATAACGTATTTTCAATAATACACTGCATATTACGTTATATTATTAGGTATTTTCAATGTTACACTGCATATTACGTTATATTATAAGGTATTTTCAATGATACACTGCATATTACGTTATATCATAAGGTATTTTCAATGGTACACTGCATATTACGTTATATTATAAGGTATTTTCAATGATACACTGCATATTACGTTATATCATAAGGTATTTTCAATGATACACTGCGTATTACGTCATATTATAAGGTATTTTCAATGATACACAGCATATTACGTTATATTACAAGGCATTTTCAATGATAGACTGCAAATATTACGTTATATTATAAGGTATTTTGAACGATACACTGCATATTAGATTATATTATAAGGTATTTTCAATGATACACTGCATATTACGTTACATTGCAAGACATTTTCACTGATAGACTGCAAATATTACGTTATATTATAAGGTATTTTGAACGATACACTGCATATTAGATTACATTATAAGGTATTTTCAATGATACACTGCATATTACGTTACATTGCAAGACATTTTCAATGATAGACTGCAAATATTACGTTATATTATAAGGTATTTTGAACTATACACTGCATATTAGATTATATTATAAGGTATTTTCAATGATACACTGCATATTGCGTTATATTATAAGGTATTTTCAATGATACACTGCGTATTACGTTATATTATAACGTATTTTCAATAATACACTGCATATTACGTTATATTATTAGGTATTTTCAATGTTACACTGCATATTACGATATATTATAAGGTATTTTCAATGATACACTGCATATTACGTTATATCATAAGGTATTTTCAATGGTACACTGCATATTACCTTATATTATAAGGTATTTTCAATGATACACTGCATATTACGTTATATTACAAGGCATTTTCAATGATAGACTGCAAATATTACGTTATATTATAAGGTATTTTGAACGATACACTGCATATTAGATTATATTATAAGGCATTTTCAATGTTACACTGCATATTGCGTTATATTATAAGGTATTTTCAATGATACACTGCATATTACGTTATATTATAAGGTATTGTCAATGATTGACTGCATATTACGTTATATTACAAGACATTTTGAACGATACACTGCATATTAGATTATATTATAAGGTATTTTCAATGATACACTGCATATTGCGTTATATTATAAGGTATTTTCAATGATACACTGCGTATTACGTTATATTATAACGTATTTTCAATAATACACTGCATATTACGTTATATTATTAGGTATTTTCAATGTTACACTGCATATTACGTTATATTATAAGGTATTTTCAATGATACACTGCATATTACGTTATATCATAAGGTATTTTCAATGGTACACTGCATATTACGTTATATTATAAGGTATTTTCAATGATACACTGCATATTACGTTATATTACAAGGCATTTTCAATGATAGACTGCAAATATTACGTTATATTATAAGGTATTTTGAACGATACACTGCATATTAGATTATATTATAAGGTATTTTCAATGATACACTGCATATTACGTTATATTACAAGACATTTTCAATGACAGACTGCAAATATTACGTTATATTATAAGGTATTGTCAATGATAGACTGCATATTACGTTATATTATAAGGTATTGTCAATGATAGACTGCATATTACGTTATATTATAAGGAATTTTCAATGATACACTGCATATTACGTTATATTATAAGGTATTGTCAATGATAGACTGCATATTACGTTATATTATAAGGTATTGTCAATGATAGACTGCATATTACGTTATATTATAAGGAATTTTCAATGATACACTGCATATTACGTTATATTATAAGGTAGTGTCAATGATAGACTGCATATTACGTTATATTATAAGGTATTTTCAATGATACACTGCATATTACGTTATATTACAAGACATTTTCAATGACAGACTGCAAATATTACGTTATATTACAAGGCATTTTCAATGATAGACTGCAAATATTACGTTATATTATAAGGTATTTTGAACGATACACTGCATATTAGATTATATTATAAGGCATTTTCAATGTTACACTGCATATTGCGTTATATTATAAGGTATTTTCAATGATACACTGCATATTACGTTATATTATAAGGTATTGTCAATGATTGACTGCATATTACGTTATATTACAAGGCATTTTGAACGATACACTGCATATTAGATTATATTATAAGGTATTTTCAATGATACACTGCATATTGCGTTATATTATAAGGTATTTTCAATGATACACTGCGTATTACGTTATATTATAACGTATTTTCAATAATACACTGCATATTACGTTATATTATTAGGTATTTTCAATGTTACACTGCATATTACGTTATATTATAAGGTATTTTCAATGATACACTGCATATTACGTTATATCATAAGGTATTTTCAATGGTACACTGCATATTACGTTATATTATAAGGTATTTTCAATGATACACTGCATATTACGTTATATTACAAGGCATTTTCAATGATAGACTGCAAATATTACGTTATATTATAAGGTATTTTGAACGATACACTGCATATTAGATTATATTATAAGGTATTTTCAATGATACACTGCATATTACGTTATATTACAAGACATTTTCAATGACAGACTGCAAATATTACGTTATATTATAAGGTATTGTCAATGATAGACTGCATATTACGTTATATTATAAGGTATTGTCAATGATAGACTGCATATTACGTTATATTATAAGGAATTTTCAATGATACACTGCATATTACGTTATATTATAAGGTATTGTCAATGATAGACTGCATATTACGTTATATCATAAGGTATTTTCAATGATACACTGCATATTACGTTATATTATAAGGTATTTTCAATGGTACACTGCATATTACCTTATATTATAAGGTATTTTCAATGATACACTGCATATTACGTTATATTACAAGGCATTTTCAATGATAGACTGCAAATATTACGTTATATTATAAGGTATTTTGAACGATACACTGCATATTAGATTATATTATAAGGCATTTTCAATGTTACACTGCATATTGCGTTATATTATAAGGTATTTTCAATGATACACTGCGTATTACGTTATATTATAACGTATTTTCAACAATACACTGCATATTACGTTATATTATTAGGTATTTTCAATGTTACACTGCATATTACGTTATATTATAAGGTATTTTCAATGATACACTGCATATTACGTTATATCATAAGGTATTTTCAATGATACACTGCATATTGCGTTATATTATAAGGTATTTTCAATGATACACTGCATATTGCGTTATATTATAAGGTATTGTCAATGATTGACTGCATATTACGTTATATTATAAGGTATTTTCAATGTTACACTGCATATTACGATATATTATAAGGTATTTTCAATGATACACTGCATATTGCGTTATATTATAAGGTATTTTCAATGATACACTGCATATTGCGTTATATTATAAGGTATTTTCAATGATACACTGCGTATTACGTTATATTATAACGTATTTTCAATAATACACTGCATATTACGTTATATTATTAGGTATTTTCAATGTTACACTGCATATTACGTTATATTATAAGGTATTTTCAATGATACACTGCATATTACGTTATATCATAAGGTATTTTCAATGGTACACTGCATATTACGTTATATTATAAGGTATTTTCAATGATACACTGCATATTACGTTATATTACAAGGCATTTTCAATGATAGACTGCAAATATTACGTTATATTATAAGGTATTTTGAACGATACACTGCATATTAGATTATATTATAAGGTATTTTCAATGATACACTGCATATTACGTTATATTACAAGACATTTTCAATGACAGACTGCAAATATTACGTTATATTATAAGGTATTGTCAATGATAGACTGCATATTACGTTATATTATAAGGTATTGTCAATGATAGACTGCATATTACGTTATATTATAAGGAATTTTCAATGATACACTGCATATTACGTTATATTATAAGGTATTGTCAATGATAGACTGCATATTACGTTATATCATAAGGTATTTTCAATGATACACTGCATATTACGTTATATTATAAGGTATTTTGAACGATACACTGCATATTACTTTATATTATAAGGTATTTTCGATGATACACTGCATATTACGTTATATTATAAGGTATTTTCAATGATACACTGCATATTACGTTATATTATAAGGTATTGTCAATGATAGACTGCATATTACGTTATATCATAAGGTATTTTCAATGATACACTGCATATTACGTCATATTATAAGGTATTTTCAATGATACACTGCATATTACGTTATATTATAAGGTATTTTCAATGATACACTGCATATTACGTTATATTACAAGGCATTCTCAATGATAGACTGCAAATATTACGTTATATTATAAGGTATTTTGAACGATACACTGCATATTAGATTATATTATAAGGTATTTTCAATGGTACACTGCATATTACCTTATATTATAAGGTATTTTCAATGATACACTGCATATTACGTTATATCATAAGGTATTTTCAATGATACACTGCATATTACGTTATATTATAAGGTATTTTCAATGATACACTGCATATTACTTTATATTATAAGGTATTTTCAATGATACACTGCATATTACGTTATATTACGAGGCACTTTCAATGATAGACTGCAAATATTACGTTATATTATAAGGTATTTTGAACGATACACTGCATATTAGATTATATTATAAGGTATTTTCGATGATACACTGCATATTGCGTTATATTATAAGGTATTGTCAATGATAGACTGCATATTACGTTATATTATAACGTATTTTCAACAATACACTGCATATTACGTTATATTATAAGGTATTTTCAATGTTACACTGCATATTACGATATATTATAAGGTATTTTCAATGATACACTGCATATTACGTTATATCATAAGGTATTTTCAATGGTACACTGCATATTACCTTATATTATAAGGTATTTTCAATGATACACTGCATATTACGTTATATTACAAGGCATTTTCAATGATAGACTGCAAATATTACGTTATATTATAAGGTATTTTGAACGATACACTGCATATTAGATTATATTATAAGGCATTTTCAATGTTACACTGCATATTGCGTTATATTATAAGGTATTTTCAATGATACACTGCGTATTACGTTATATCATAAGGTATTTTCAATGATACACTGCATATTGCGTTATATCATAAGGTATTTTCAATGGTACACTGCATATTACGTTATATTATAAGGTATTTTCAATGATACACTGCATATTACGTTATATTACAAGGCATTTTCAATGATAGACTGCAAATATTACGTTATATTATAAGGTATTTTGAACGATACACTGCATATTAGATTATATTATAAGGTATTTTCAATGATACACTGCATATTACGTTATATTACAAGACATTTTCAATGACAGACTGCAAATATTACGTTATATTATAAGGTATTGTCAATGATAGACTGCATATTACGTTATATTATAAGGTATTGTCAATGATAGACTGCATATTACGTTATATTATAAGGAATTTTCAATGATACACTGCATATTACGTTATATTATAAGGTATTGTCAATGATAGACTGCATATTACGTTATATCATAAGGTATTTTCAATGATACACTGCATATTACGTTATATTATAAGGTATTTTCAATGATACACTGCATATTACGTTATATTATAAGGTATTTTCAATGATACACTGCATATTACGTTATATTACGAGGCACTTTCAATGATAGACTGCAAATATTACGTTATATTATAAGGTATTTTGAACGATACACTGCATATTAGATTATATTATAAGGTATTTTCGATGATACACTGCATATTGCGTTATATTATAAGGTATTTTCAATGATACACTGCGTATTACGTTATATTATAACGTATTTTCAACAATACACTGCATATTACGTTATATTATAAGGTATTTTCAATGATACACTGCATATTACGTTATATTATAACGTATTTTCAACAATACACTGCATATTACGTTATATTATAAGGTATTTTGAACGATACACTGCATATTAGATTATATTATAAGGTATTTTCAATGATACACTGCATATTGCGTTATATTATAAGGTATTTTGAAAGATACACTGCGTATTACGTTATATTATAACGTATTTTCAACAATACACTGCATATTACGTTATATTATAAGGTATTTTCAATGATACACTGCGTATTACGTTATATTATAACGTATTTTCAACAATACACTGCATATTACGTTATATTATAAGGTATTTTCAATGATACACTGCATATTACGTTATATTATAAGGTATTGTCAATGATAGACTGCATATTACGTTATATCATAAGGTATTTTCAATGATACACTGCATATTACGTCATATTATAAGGTATTTTCAATGATACACTGCATATTACGTTATATTATAAGGTATTTTCAATGATACACTGCATATTACGTTATATTACAAGGCATTCTCAATGATAGACTGCAAATATTACGTTATATTATAAGGTATTTTGAACGATACACTGCATATTAGATTATATTATAAGGTATTTTCAATGGTACACTGCATATTACCTTATATTATAAGGTATTTTCAATGATACACTGCATATTACGTTATATTACAAGGCATTTTCAATGATACACTGCATATTACTTTATATTATAAGGTATTTTCAATGATACACTGCATATTACGTTATATTACAAGGTATTTTCAATGATACACTGCAAATATTACATTATATTATAAGGTATTTTGAACGATACACTGCATATTAGATTATATTATAAGGTATTTTCGATGGTACACTGCATATTGCGTTATATTATAAGGTATTTTCAATGATACACTGCGTATTACGTTATATTATAACGTATTTTCAATAATACACTGCATATTACGTTATATTATAAGGTATTTTCAATGATACACTGCATATTACGTTATATTATAAGGTATTGTCAATGATTGACTGCATATTACGTTATATTACAAGGCATTTTCAATGATAGACTGCAAATATTACGTTATATTATAAGGTATTTTGAACGATACACTGCATATTAGATTATATTATAAGGTATTTTCAATGATACACTGCATATTGCGTTATATTATAAGGTATTTTCAATGATACACTGCGTATTACGTTATATTATAACGTATTTTCAATAATACACTGCATATTACGTTATATTATAAGGTATTTTCAATGTTACACTGCATATTACGTTATATTATAAGGTATTTTCAATGATACACTGCATATTACGTTATATCATAAGGTATTTTCAATGGTACACTGCATATTACGTTATATTATAAGGTATTTTCAATAATTCACCGCATATTACGTTATATTATAAGGTATTTTCAATGTTACACTGCATATTACGTTATATTATAAGGTATTTTCAATGATACACAGCATATTACGTTATATCATAAGGTATTTTCAATGGTACACTGCATATTACGTTATATTATAAGGTATTTTCAATGATACACTGCATATTACTTTATATTATAAGGTATTTTCAATGACACATTGCGTATTACGTTATATTATAACGTATTTTCAACAATACACTGCATACTACGTTATATTATAAGGTATTTTCAATGATACACTGCATATTGCGTTATATTATAAGGTATTTTCAATGATACACTGCATATTACTTTATATTATAAGGTATTTTCAATAATTCACCGCATATTACGTTATATTATAAGGTATTTTCAATGATACACAGCATATTACGTTATATCATAAGGTATTTTCAATGGTACACTGCATATTACGTTATATTATAAGGTATTTTCAATGATACACTGCATATTACTTTATATTATAAGGTATTTTCAATGATACCTTGCGTATTACGTTATATTATAAGGTATTTTCAACAATACACTGCATATTACGTTATATTATAAGGTATTTTCAATGATACACTGCATATTATGTTATATTATAAGGTATTGTCAATGATAGACTGCATATTACGTTATATCATAAGGTATTTTCAATGATACACTGCATATTACGTCATATTATAAGGTATTTTCAATGATACCGTGCATATTGCGTTATATTATAAGGTATTTTCAATGATACACTGCATATTACGTTATATTATAAGGTATTTTCAATGATACACTGCATATTACGTTATATTACAAGGCATTTTCAATGATAGACTGCAAATATTACGTTATATTATAAGGTATTTTGAACGATACACTGCATATTAGATTATATTATAAGGTATTTTCGATGATACACTGCATATTGCGTTATATTATAAGGTATTTTCAATGATACACTGCATATTACGTTATATTATAAGGTATTGTCAATGATAGACTGCATATTACGTTATATCATATGGTATTTTCAATGTTACACTGCGTATTACGTTATATTATAACGTATTTTCAACAATACACTGCATATTACGTTATATTATAAGGTATTTTCAATGATACACTGCATATTACGTTATATTATAAGGTATTGTCAATGATAGACTGCATATTACGTTATATCATATGGTATTTTCAATGATACACTGCATATTACGTCATATTATAAGGTATTTTCAATGATACACTGCATATTACTTTATATTATAAGGCATTTTCAATGATAGACTGCAAATATTACGTTCTATTATAAGGTATTTTGAACGATACACTGCATATTAGATTATATTATAAGGTATTTTCGATGATACACTGCATATTGCGTTATATTATAAGGTATTTTGAAAGATACACTGCGTATTACGTTATATTATAACGTATTTTCAACAATACACTGCATATTGCGTTATATTATAAGGTATTATCAATGATACACTGCATATTACTTTATATTATAAGGTATTTTCAATGATACACTGCATATTACGTTATATTACAAGGCATTTTCAATGATAGACTGCAAATATTACGTTATATTATAAGGTATTTTGAACGATACACTGCATATTAGATAATATTATAAGGTATTTTCGATGATACACTGCATATTGCGTTATATTATAAGGTATTTTCAATGATACACTGCGTATTACGTTATATTATAACGTATTTTCAACAATACACTGCATATTACGTTATATTATAAGGTATTTTCAATGATACACTGCATATTACGTTATATTATAAGGTATTGTCAATGATAGACTGCATATTACGTTATATCATATGGTATTTTCAATGATACACTGCATATTACGTTATATTATAAGGTATTTTCAATGATACACTGCATATTACGTTATATTATAAGGTATTGTCAATGATAGACTGCATATTACGTTATATCATATGGTATTTTCAATGATACACTGCATATTACGTCATATTATAAGGTATTTTCAATGATACCCTGCATATTACGTTATATTACAAGGCATTTTCAATGATAGACTGCAAATATTACGTTATATTATAAGGTATTTTGAACGATACACTGCACATTAGATTATATTATAAGGCATTTTCAATGATACACTGCATATTGCGTTATATTATAAGGTATTTTCAATGATACACTGCATATTACTTTATATTATAAGGCATTTTCAATGATAGACTGCAAATATTACGTTATATTATAAGGTATTTTGAACGATACACTGCATATTAGATTATATTATAAGGTATTTTCGATGATACACTGCATATTGCGTTATATTATAAGGTATTTTGAAAGATACACTGCGTATTACGTTATATTATAACGTATTTTCAACAATACACTGCATATTACGTTATATTATAAGGTATTTTCAATGATACACAGCATATTACGTTATATCATAAGGTATTTTCAATGGTACACTGCATATTACGTTATATTATAAGGTATTTTCAATGATACACTGCATATTACTTTATATTATAAGGTATTTTCAATGATACATTGCGTATTACGTTATATTATAAGGTATTTTCAACAATACACTGCATATTACGTTATATTATAAGGTATTTTCAATGATACACTGCATATTATGTTATATTATAAGGTATTGTCAATGATAGACTGCATATTACGTTATATCATAAGGTATTTTCAATGATACACTGCATATTACGTCATATTATAAGGTATTTTCAATGATACCGTGCATATTGCGTTATATTATAAGGTATTTTCAATGATACACTCCATATTACGTTATATTATAAGGTATTTTCAATGATACACTGCATATTACGTTATATTACAAGGCATTTTCAATGATAGACTGCAAATATTACGTTATATTATAAGGTATTTTGAACGATACACTGCATATTAGATTATATTATAAGGTATTTTCGATGATACACTGCATATTGCGTTATATTATAAGGTATTTTCAATGATACACTGCATATTACGTTATATTATAAGGTATTGTCAATGATAGACTGCATATTACGTTATATCATATGGTATTTTCAATGTTACACTGCGTATTACGTTATATTATAACGTATTTTCAACAATACACTGCATATTACGTTATATTATAAGGTATTTTCAATGATACACTGCATATTACGTTATATTATAAGGTATTGTCAATGATAGACTGCATATTACGTTATATCATATGGTATTTTCAATGATACACTGCATATTACGTTATATTACAAGGCATTTTCAATGATAGACTGCAAATATTACGTTATATTATAAGGTATTTTGAACGATACACTGCACATTAGATTATATTATAAGGCATTTTCAATGATACACTGCATATTGCGTTATATTATAAGGTATTTTCAATGATACACTGCATATTACTTTATATTATAAGGCATTTTCAATGATAGACTGCAAATATTACGTTATATTATAAGGTATTTTGAACGATACACTGCATATTAGATTATATTATAAGGTATTTTCGATGATACACTGCATATTGCGTTATATTATAAGGTATTTTGAAAGATACACTGCGTATTACGTTATATTATAACGTATTTTCAACGATACACTGCATATTGCGTTATATTATAAGGTATTTTGAAAGATACACTGCGTATTACGTTATATTATAACGTATTTTCAACGATACACTGCATATTACGTTATATTATAAGGTATTGTCAATGATAGACTGCATATTACGTTATATCATATGGTATTTTCAATGTTACACTGCGTATTACGTTATATTATAACGTATTTTCAACAATACACTGCATATTACGTTATATTATAAGGTATTTTCAATGATACACTGCATATTACGTTATATTATAAGGTATAGTCAATGATAGACTGCATATTACGTTATATCATATGGTATTTTCAATGATACACTGCATATTACGTCATATTATAAGGTATTTTCAATGATACCCTGCATATTACGTTATATTACAAGGCATTTTCAATGATAGACTGCAAATATTACGTTATATTATAAGGTATTTTGAACGATACACTGCACATTAGATTATATTATAAGGCATTTTCAATGATACACTGCATATTACGTTATATTATAAGGTATTTTCAATGATACACTGCATATTACTTTATATTATAAGGCATTTTCAATGATAGACTGCAAATATTACGTTATATTATAAGGTATTTTGAACGATACACTGCATATTAGATTATATTATAAGGTATTTTCGATGATACACTGCATATTGCGTTATATTATAAGGTATTTTGAAAGATACACTGCGTATTACGTTATATTATAACGTATTTTCAACAATACACTGCATATTGCGTTATATTATAAGGTATTTTCAATGATACACTGCATATTACTTTATATTATAAGGTATTTTCAATGATACACTGCATATTACGTTATATTACAAGGCATTTTCAATGATAGACTGCAAATATTACGTTATATTATAAGGTTTTTTGAACGATACACTGCATATTAGATTATATTACAAGGTATATTTTCAATGATACACTGCATATTACGTTATATTACAAGACATTTTCAATGACAGACTGCAAATATTACGTTATATTATAAGGTATTTTGAACGACACACTGCATATTACATTATATTATAAGGAATTTTCAATGATACACTGCATATTACGTTATATTATAAGGTATTGTCAATGATAGACTGCATATTACGTTATATCATAAGGTATTTTCAATGATACACTGCATATTACGTCATATTATAAGGTATTTTCAATGATACCGTGCATATTACGTTATATTACAAGGCATTTTCAATGATAGACTGCAAATATTACGTTATATTATAAGGTATTTTGAACGATACACTGCATATTAGATTATATTATAAGGCATTTTCAATGATACACTGCATATTGCGTTATATTATAAGGTATTTTCAATGATACACTGCATATTACGTTATATTATAAGGTATTTTCAATGATACACTGCGTATTACGTTATATTATAAGGTATTTTCAATAATTCACCGCATATTACGTTATATTATAAGGTATTTTCAATGTTACACTGCATATTACGTTATATTATAAGGTATTGTCAATGATACACAGCATATTACGTTATATCATATGGTATTTTCAATGATACACTGCATATTACGTCATATTATAAGGTATTTTCAATGATACCCTGCATATTACGTTATATTACAAGGCATTTTCAATGATAGACTGCAAATATTACGTTATATTATAAGGTATTTTGAACGATACACTGCATATTAGATTATATTACAAGGTATATTTTCAATGATACACTGCATATTACGTTATATTACAAGACATTTTCAATGACAGACTGCAAATATTACGTTATATTATAAGGTATTTTGAACGACACACTGCATATTACATTATATTATAAGGAATTTTCAATGATACACTGCATATTACGTTATATTATAAGGTATTGTCAATGATAGACTGCATATTACGTTATATCATAAGGTATTTTCAATGATACACTGCATATTACGTCATATTATAAGGTATTTTCAATGATACCGTGCATATTACGTTATATTACAAGGCATTTTCAATGATAGACTGCAAATATTACGTTATATTATAAGGTATTTTGAACGATACACTGCATATTAGATTATATTATAAGGCATTTTCAATGATACACTGCATATTGCGTTATATTATAAGGTATTTTCAATGATACACTGCGTATTACGTTATATTATAACGTATTTTCAACAATACACTGCATATTACGTTATATTATAAGGTATTTTCAATGATACACTGCGTATTACGTTATATTATAAGGTATTTTCAATAATTCACCGCATATTACGTTATATTATAAGGTATTTTCAATGTTACACTGCATATTACGTTATATTATAAGGTATTTTCAATGATACACAGCATATTACGTTATATCATAAGGTATTTTCAATGGTACACTGCATATTACGTTATATTATAAGGTATTTTCAATGATACACTGCATATTACTTTATATTATAAGGTATTTTCAATGATACACTGCATATTACGTTATATTACAAGGCATTTTCAATGTTACACTGCATATTGCGTTATATTATAAGGTATTTTCAATGATACACTGCATATTACGTTATATTATAACGTATTGTCAATGATAGACTGCATATTACTTTATATTATAAGGTATTTTCAATGATACACTGCATATTACGTTATATTCCAAGGCATTTTCAATGATAGACTGCAAATATTACGTTATATTATAACGTATTTTCAACAATACACTGCATATTACGTTATATTATAAGGTATTTTCAATGATACCCTGCATATTACGTTATATTACAAGGCATTTTCAATGATAGACTGCAAATATTACGTGATATTATAAGGTATTTTGAACGATACACTGCACATTAGATTATATTATAAGGCATTTTCAATGATACACTGCGTATTACGTTATATTATAAGGTATTTTCAATAATTCACCGCATATTACGTTATATTATAAGGTATTTTCAATGTTACATTGCATATTACGTTATATTATAAGGTATTTTCAATGATACACAGCATATTACGTTATATCATAAGGTATTTTCAATGGTACACTGCATATTACGTTATATTATAAGGTATTTTCAATGATACACTGCATATTACTTTACATTATAAGGTATTTTCAATGATTCACTGCATATTACGTTATATTACAAGGCATTTTCAATGATAGACTGCAAATATTACGTTATATTATAAGGTATTTTGAACGATACACTGCATATTAGATTATATTATAAGGTATTGTCAATGATACCCTGCATATTACGTTATATTACAAGGTATTTTCAATGATACACAGCATATTACGTTATATTACAAGGCATTTTCAATGATACACAGCATATTACGTTATATCATAAGGTATTTTCAATGGTACACTGCATATTACGTCATATTATAAGGTATTTTCGATGATACACTGCATACTGCGTTATATTATAAGGTATTTTCAATGATACACTGCGTATTACGTTATATTATAACGTATTTTCAACAATACACTGCATATTACGTTATATTATAAGGTATTTTCAATGATACACTGCATATTACGTTATATTATAAGGTATTGTCAATGATAGACTGCATATTACGTTATATCATATGGTATTTTCAATGATACACTGCATATTACGTTATATTACAAGGCATTTTCAATGATAGACTGCAAATATTACGTTATATTATAAGGTATTTTGAACGATACACTGCACATTAGATTATATTATAAGGCATTTTCAATGATACACTGCATATTGCGTTATATTATAAGGTATTTTCAATGATACACTGCATATTACTTTATATTATAAGGCATTTTCAATGATAGACTGCAAATATTACGTTATATTATAAGGTATTTTGAACGATACACTGCATATTAGATTATATTATAAGGTATTTTCGATGATACACTGCATATTGCGTTATATTATAAGGTATTTTGAAAGATACACTGCGTATTACGTTATATTATAACGTATTTTCAACGATACACTGCATATTACGTTATATTATAAGGTATTGTCAATGATACACTGCATATTACTTTATATTATAAGGTATTTTCAATGATACACTGCATATTACGTTATATTACAAGGCATTTTCAATGATAGACTGCAAATATTACGTTATATTATAAGGTATTTTGAACGATACACTGCATATTAGATAATATTATAAGGTATTTTCGATGATACACTGCATATTGCGTTATATTATAAGGTATTTTCAATGATACACTGCGTATTACGTTATATTATAACGTATTTTCAACAATACACTGCATATTACGTTATATTATAAGGTATTTTCAATGATACACTGCATATTACGTTATATTATAAGGTATTGTCAATGATAGACGGCATATTACGTTATATCATATGGTATTTTCAATGATACACTGCATATTACGTTATATTACAAGGCATTTTCAATGATAGACTGCAAATATTACGTTATATTATAAGGTATTTTGAACGATACACTGCATATTAGATTATATTATAAGGTATTGTCAATGATACACTGCATATTACGTTATATTACAAGACATTTTCAATGACAGACTGCAAATATTACGTTATATTATAAGGTATTGTCAATGATAGACTGCATATTACGTTATATTATAAGGTATTGTCAATGATAGACTGCATATTACGTTATATTATAAGGAATTTTCAATGATACACTGCATATTACGTTATATTATAAGGAATTTTCAACGATACACTGCATATTACGTTATATTATAAGGTATTGTCAATGATTGACTGCATATTGTGTTATATTATAAGGTATTTTCAATGATACACTGCGTATTACGTTATATTATAAGGTATTGGCAATGATAGACTGCATTTTACGTTATATTATAAGGTATTTTCAATGATACACTGCATATTACTTTATATTATAAGGTATTTTCAATAATTCACTACATATTACGTTATATTATAAGGTATTTTCAATGTTACACTGCATATTAGATTATATTATAAGGTATTTTCAATGATACACAGCATATTACGTTATATTACAAGGCATTTTCAAAGATAGACTGCAAATATTACGTTATATTATAAGGTATTTTGAACGATACACTGCATATTAGATTATATTATAAGGTATTTTCAATGATACACTGCATATTGCGTTATATTATAAGGTATTTTCAATGATACACTGCGTATTACGTTATATTATAACGTATTTTCAATAATACACTGCATATTACGTTATATTATTAGGTATTTTCAATGTTACACTGCATATTACGTTATATTATAAGGTATTTTCAATGATACGCTGCATATTACGTTATATCATAAGGTATTTTCAATGGTACACTGCATATTACAAGGCATTTTCAATGATAGACTGCAAATATTACGTTATATTATAAGGTATTTTGAACGATACACTGCATATTAGATTATATTATAAGGCATTTTCAATGTTACACTGCATATTGCGTTATATTATAAGGTATTTTCAATGATACACTGCATATTACGTTATATTAAAAGGAATTTTCAACGATACACTGCATATTACGTTATATTATAAGGTATTGTCAATGATTGACTGCATATTGTGTTATATTATAAGGTATTTTCAATGATACACTGCGTATTACGTTATATTATAAGGTATTGGCAATGATAGACTGCATATTACGTTATATTATAAAGTATTTTCAATGATACACTGCATATTACGTTATATTATAAGGAATTTTCAATGATACACTGCATATTACGTTATATTATAAGGTATTGTCAATGATTGACTGCATATTACGTTATATCATAAGGTATTTTCAATGATACAGTGTATATTACGTCATATTATAAGGTATTTTCAATGATACACTGCATATTACGTTATATTATAAGGTATTTTCAATGATACACTGCATATTACGTTATATTACAAGACATTTTCAATGATAGACTGCAAATATTACGTTATATTATAAGGTATTTTCAATGATACACTGCATATTACTTTATATTATAAGGTATTTTCAAGAATTCACTACATATTACGTTATATTATAAGGTATTTTCAATGTTACACTGCATATTACGTTATATTATAAGGTATTTTCAATGTTACACTGCATATTACGTTATATTATAAGGTATTTTCAATGATACACAGCATATTACGTTATATTACAAGGCATTTTCAATGTTAGACTGCAAATATTACGTTATATTATAAGGTATTTTGAACGATACACTGCATATTAGATTATATTATAAGGTATTTTCAATGATACACTGCATATTACGTTACATTACAAGACATTTTCAATTATAGACTGCACATATTACGTTATATTATAAGGTATTTTGAACGATACACTGCATATTAGATTATATTATAAGGTATTTTCAATGATACACTGCATATTGCGTTATATTATAAGGTATTTTCAATGATACACTGCATATTAGATTATATTATAAGGCATTTTCAATGATACACTGCATATTGCGTTATATTATAAGGTATTTTCAATGATACACGGCGTATTACGCTATATCATAACCTATTTTCAATAATACACTGCATATTACGATATATTATAAGGTATTTTCAATGATACACTGCATATTACGTTATATTATAAGGTATTTTCAATGTTACACTGCATATTAGATTATATTATAAGGTATTTTCAATGATACACAGCATATTACGTTATATTACAAGGCATTTTCAATGGTAGACTGCAAATATTACGTTATATTATATGGTATTTTGAACGATACACTGCATATTAGATTATATTATAAGGCATTTTGAACGATACACTGCATATTAGATTACATTATAAGGTATTTTCAATGATACACTGCATATTACGTTATATTATAAGGTATTTTCAATGATACACTGCGTATTACGTTATATTATAACGTATTTTCAATAATACACTGCATATTACGTTATATTATTAGGTATTTTCAATGTTACACTGCATATTACGATATATTATAAGGTATTTTCAATGATACACTGCATATTACGTTATATCATAAGGTATTTTCAATGGTACACTGCATATTACCTTATATTATAAGGTATTTTCAATGATACACTGCATATTACGTTATATTACAAGGCATTTTCAATGATAGACTGCAAATATTACGTTATATTATAAGGTATTTTGAACGATACACTGCATATTAGATTATATTATAAGGTATTTTCAATGATACACTGCATATTACGTTATATTACAAGACATTTTCAATGACAGACTGCAAATATTACGTTATATTATAAGGTATTGTCAATGATAGACTGCATATTACGTTATATTATAAGGTATTGTCAATGATAGACTGCATATTACGTTATATTATAAGGAATTTTCAATGATACACTGCATATTACGTTATATTATAAGGTATTGTCAATGATAGACTGCATATTACGTTATATCATAAGGTATTTTCAATGATACACTGCATATTACGTTATATTATAAGGTATTTTCAATGATACACTGCATATTACGTTATATTATAAGGTATTTTCAATGATACACTGCATATTACGTTATATTACGAGGCACTTTCAATGATAGACTGCAAATATTACGTTATATTATAAGGTATTTTGAACGATACACTGCATATTAGATTATATTATAAGGTATTTTCGATGATACACTGCATATTGCGTTATATTATAAGGTATTTTCAATGATACACTGCGTATTACGTTATATTATAACGTATTTTCAACAATACACTGCATATTACGTTATATTATAAGGTATTTTCAATGATACACTGCATATTACGTTATATTATAACGTATTTTCAACAATACACTGCATATTACGTTATATTATAAGGTATTTTGAACGATACACTGCATATTAGATTATATTATAAGGTATTTTCGATGATACACTGCATATTGCGTTATATTATAAGGTATTTTGAAAGATACACTGCGTATTACGTTATATTATAACGTATTTTCAACAATACACTGCATATTACGCTATATTATAAGGTATTTTCAATGATACACTGCGTATTACGTTATATTATAACGTATTTTCAACAATACACTGCATATTACGTTATATTATAAGGTATTTTCAATGATACACTGCATATTACGTTATATTATAAGGTATTGTCAATGATAGACTGCATATTACGTTATATCATAAGGTATTTTCAATGATACACTGCATATTACGTCATATTATAAGGTATTTTCAATGATACACTGCATATTACGTTATATTATAAGGTATTTTCAATGATACACTGCATATTACGTTATATTACAAGGCATTTTCAATGATAGACTGCAAATATTACGTTATATTATAAGGTATTTTGAACGATACACTGCATATTAGATTATATTATAAGGTATTTTCAATGGTACACTGCATATTACCTTATATTATAAGGTATTTTCAATGATACACTGCATATTACGTTATATTACAAGGCATTTTCAATGATACACTGCATATTACTTTATATTATAAGGTATTTTCAATGATACACTGCATATTACGTTATATTACAAGGTATTTTCAATGATACACTGCAAATATTACGTTATATTATAAGGTATTTTGAACGATACACTGCATATTAGATTATATTATAAGGTATTTTCGATGGTACACTGCATATTGCGTTATATTATAAGGTATTTTCAATGATACACTGCGTATTACGTTATATTATAACGTATTTTCAATAATACACTGCATATTACGTTATATTATAAGGTATTTTCAATGTTACACTGCGTATTACGTTATATTATAACGTAATTTCAACAATACACTGCATATTACGTTATATTATAAGGTATTTTCAATGATACACTGCATATTACGTTATATTATAAGGTATTGTCAATGTTACACTGCATATTACGTTATATTATAAGGTATTTTGAACGATACACTGCATATTAGATTACATTATAAGGTATTTTCAATGATACACTGCATATTACGTTACATTGCAAGACATTTTCAATGATAGACTGCAAATATTACGTTATATTATAAGGTATTTTGAACTATACACTGCATATTAGATTATATTATAAGGTATTTTCAATGATACACTGCATATTGCGTTATATTATAAGGTATTTTCAATGATACACTGCATATTACGTTATATTACAAGGCATTTTCAATTATAGACTGCAAATATTACGTTATATTATAAGGTATTTTGAACGATACACTGCATATTAGATTATATTATAAGGCATTTTCAATGTTACACTGCATATTGCGTTATATTATAAGGTATTTTCAATGATACACTGCATATTACGTTATATTACGAGGCACTTTCAATGATAGACTGCAAATATTACGTTATATTATAAGGTATTTTGAACGATACACTGCATATTAGATTATATTATAAGGTATTTTCGATGATACACTGCATATTGCGTTATATTATAAGGTATTTTCAATGATACACTGCGTATTACGTTATATTATAAGGTATTGTCAATGATAGACTGCATATTACGTTATATTATAAGGAATTTTCAATGATACACTGCATATTACGTTATATTATAAGGTATTGTCAATGATAGACTGCATATTACGTTATATCATAAGGTATTTTCAATGATACACTGCATATTACGTTATATTATAAGGTATTTTCAATGATACACTGCATATTACTTTATATTATAAGGTATTTTCAATGATACACTGCATATTACGTTATATTACGAGGCACTTTCAATGATAGACTGCAAATATTACGTTATATTATAAGGTATTTTGAACGATACACTGCATATTAGATTATATTATAAGGTATTTTCGATGATACACTGCATATTGCGTTATATTATAAGGTATTTTCAATGATACACTGCGTATTACGTTATATTATAACGTATTTTCAACAATACACTGCATATTACGTTATATTATAAGGTATTTTCAATGTTACACTGCATATTACGATATATTATAAGGTATTTTCAATGATACACTGCATATTACGTTATATCATAAGGTATTTTCAATGGTACACTGCATATTACCTTATATTATAAGGTATTTTCAATGATACACTGCATATTACGTTATATTACAAGGCATTTTCAATGATAGACTGCAAATATTACGTTATATTATAAGGTATTTTGAACGATACACTGCATATTAGATTATATTATAAGGCATTTTCAATGTTACACTGCATATTGCGTTATATTATAAGGTATTTTCAATGATACACTGCGTATTACGTTATATTATAACGTATTTTCAACAATACACTGCATATTACGTTATATTATAAGGTATTTTCAATGATACACTGCATATTACGTTATATTATAAGGTATTGTCAATGATTGACTGCATATTACGTTATATTACAAGGCATTTTCAATGATAGACTGCAAATATTACGTTATATTATAAGGTATTTTGAACGATACACTGCATATTAGATTATATTATAAGGTATTTTCAATGATACACTGCATATTGCGTTATATTATAAGGTATTTTCAATGATACACTGCGTATTACGTTATATTATAACGTAATTTCAATAATACACTGCATATTACGTTATATTATTAGGTATTTTCAATGTTACACTGCATATTACGTTATATTATAAGGTATTTTCAATGATACACTGCATATTACGTTATATCATAAGGTATTTTCAATCGTACACTGCATATTACGTTATATTATAAGGTATTTTCAATGATACACTGCATATTACGTTATATTACAAGGCATTTTCAATGATAGACTGCAAATATTACGTTATATTATAAGGTATTTTGAACGATACACTGCATATTAGATTATATTATAATGTATTTTCAATGATACACTGCATATTACGTTATATTACAAGACATTTTCAATGACAGACTGCAAATATTACGTTATATTATAAGGTATTGTCAATGATAGACTGCATATTACGTTATATTATAAGGTATTGTCAATGATAGACTGCATATTACGTTATATTATAAGGAATTTTCAATGATACACTGCATATTACGTTATATTATAAGGTATTGTCAATGATAGACTGCATATTACGTTATATCATAAGGTATTTTCAATGATACACTGCATATTACGTTATATTATAAGGTATTTTCAATGATACACTGCATATTACTTTATATTATAAGGTATTTTCAATGATACACTGCATATTACGTTATATTACGAGGCACTTTCAATGATAGACTGCAAATATTACGTTATATTATATGGTATTTTGAACGATACACTGCATATTAGATTATATTATAAGGTATTTTCGATGATACACTGCATATTGCGTTATATTATAAGGTATTTTCAATGATACACTGCATATTGCGTTATATTATAAGGTATTTTCAATGATACACTGCGTATTACGTTATATTATAACGTATTTTCAACAATACACTGCATATTACGTTATATTATAAGGTATTTTCAATGTTACACTGCATATTACGATATATTATAAGGTATTTTCAATGATACACTGCATATTACGTTATATCATAAGGTATTTTCAATGGTACACTGCATATTACCTTATATTATAAGGTATTTTCAATGATACACTGCATATTACGTTATATTACAAGGCATTTTCAATGATAGACTGCAAATATTACGTTATATTATAAGGTATTTTGAACGATACACTGCATATTAGATTATATTATAAGGCATTTTCAATGTTACACTGCATATTGCGTTATATTATAAGGTATTTTCAATGATACACTGCGTATTACGTTATATTATAACGTATTTTCAACAATACACTGCATATTACGTTATATTATAAGGTATTTTCAATGATACACTGCATATTACGTTATATTATAAGGTATTGTCAATGATTGACTGCATATTACGTTATATTACAAGGCATTTTCAATGATAGACTGCAAATATTACGTTATATTATAAGGTATTTTGAACGATAAACTGCATATTAGATTATATTATAAGGTATTTTCAATGATACACTGCATATTGCGTTATATTATAAGGTATTTTCAATGATACACTGCGTATTACGTTATATTATAACGTATTTTCAATAATACACTGCATATTACGTTATATTATTAGGTATTTTCAATGTTACACTGCATATTACGTTATATTATAAGGTATTTTCAATGATACACTGCATATTACGTTATATCATAAGGTATTTTCAATGGTACACTGCATATTACGTTATATTACAAGGCATTTTCAATGATAGACTGCAAATATTACGTTATATTATAAGGTATTTTGAACGATACACTGCATATTAGATTATATTATAAGGTATTTTCAATGATACACTGCATATTACGTTATATTACAAGACATTTTCAATGACAGACTGCAAATATTACGTTATATTATAAGGTATTGTCAATGATAGACTGCATATTACGTTATATTATAAGGTATTGTCAATGATAGACTGCATATTACGTTATATTATAAGGAATTTTCAATGATACACTGCATATTACGTTATATTATAAGGTATTGTCAATGATAGACTGCATATTACGTTATATCATAAGGTATTTTCAATGATACACTGCATATTACGTTATATTATAAGGTATTTTCAATGATACACTGCATATTACTTTATATTATAAGGTATTTTCAATGATACACTGCATATTACGTTATATTACGAGGCACTTTCAATGATAGACTGCAAATATTACGTTATATTATAAGGTATTTTGAACGATACACTGCATATTAGATTATATTATAAGGTATTTTCGATGATACACTGCATATTGCGTTATATTATAAGGTATTTTGAAAGATACACTGCGTATTACATTATATTATAACGTATTTTCAACAATACACTGCATATTACGCTATATTATAAGGTATTTTCAATGATACACTGCATATTACGTTATATTATAAGGTATTGTCAATGATAGACTGCATATTACGTTATATCATATGGTATTTTCAATGGTACACTGCATATTACGTTATATTATAAGGTATTTTCAATGATACACTGCGTATTACGTTATATTATAACGTATTTTCAACAATACACTGCATATTACGTTATATTATAAGGTATTTTCAATGATACACTGCATATTACGTTATATTATAAGGTATTGTCAATGATTGACTGCATATTACGTTATATTACAAGGCATTTTCAATGATAGACTGCAAATATTACGTTATATTATAAGGTATTTTGAACGATACACTGCATATTAGATTATATTATAAGGTATTTTCAATGATACACTGCATATTGCGTTATATTATAAGGTATTTTCAATGATACACTGCGTATTACGTTATATTATAACGTATTTTCAATAATACACTGCATATTACGTTATATTATTAGGTATTTTCAATGTTACACTGCATATTACGTTATATTATAAGGTATTTTCAATGATACACTGCATATTACGTTATATCATAAGGTATTTTCAATGGAACACTGCATATTACGTTATATTATAAGGTATTTTCAATGATACACTGCATATTACGTTATATTACAAGGCACTTTCAATGATAGACTGCAAATATTACGTTATATTATAAGGTATTTTGAACGATACACTGCATATTAGATTATATTATAAGGTATTTTCGATGATACACTGCATATTGCGTTATATTATAAGGTATTTTCAATGATACACTGCGTATTACGTTATATTATAACGTATTTTCAACAATACACTGCATATTACGTTATATTATAAGGTATTTTCAATGATACACTGCGTATTACGTTATATTATAACGTATTTTCAACAATACACTGCATATTACGTTATATTATAAGGTATTTTGAACGATACACTGCATATTAGATTATATTATAAGGCATTTTCGATGATACACTGCATATTGCGTTATATTATAAGGTATTTTGAAAGATACACTGCGTATTACGTTATATTATAACGTATTTTCAACAATACACTGCATATTACGCTATATTATAAGGTATTTTCAATGATACACTGCGTATTACGTTATATTATAACGTATTTTCAACAATACACTGCATATTACGTTATATTATAAGGTATTTTCAATGATACACTGCATATTACTTTATATTATAAGGTATTGTCAATGATAGACTGCATATTACGTTATATCATAAGGTATTTTCAATGATACACTGCATATTACGTCATATTATAAGGTATTTTCAATGATACACTGCATATTACGTTATATTATAAGGTATTTTCAATGATACACTGCATATTACGTTATATTACAAGGCATTTTCAATGATAGACTGCAAATATTACGTTATATTATAAGGTATTTTGAACGATACACTGCATATTAGATTATATTATAAGGTATTTTCAATGATACACTGCATATTGCGTTATATTATAAGGTATTTTCAATAATACACTGCATATTACGTTATATTATTAGGTATTTTCAATGTTACACTGCATATTACGATATATTATAAGGTATTTTCAATGATACACTGCATATTACGTTATATCATAAGGTATTTTCAATGGTACACTGCATATTACCTTATATTATAAGGTATTTTCAATGATACACTGCATATTACGTTATATTACAAGGCATTTTCAATGATAGACTGCAAATATTACGTTATATTATAAGGTATTGTCAATGATAGACTGCATATTACGTTATATTATAAGGTATTTTCAATGATACACTGCATATTACGTTATATTATAAGGTATTTTCAATGATACACTGCATATTACGTTATATTATAAGGTATTGTCAATGATAGACTGCATATTACGTTATATTATAAGGTATTGTCAATGATAGACTGCATATTACGTTATATTATAAGGAATTTTCAATGATACACTGCATATTACGTTATATTATAAGGTATTGTCAATGATAGACTGCATATTACGTTATATCATAAGGTATTTTCAATGATACACTGCATATTACGTTATATCATAAGGTATTTTCAATGATACACTGCATATTACTTTATATTATAAGGTATTTTCAATGATACACTGCATATTACGTTATATTACAAGGCACTTTCAATGATAGACTGCAAATATTACGTTATATTATAAGGTATTTTGAACGATACACTGCATATTAGATTATATTATAAGGTATTTTCGATGGTACACTGCATATTGCGTTATATTATAAGGTATTTTCAATGATACACTGCGTATTACGTTATATTATAACGTATTTTCAATAATACACTGCATATTACGTTATATTATAAGGTATTTTCAATGATACACTGCATATTACGTTATATTATAAGGTATTGTCAATGATTGACTGCATATTACGTTATATTAAAAGACATTTTCAATGATAGACTGCAAATATTACGTTATATTATAAGGTATTTTGAACGATACACTGCATATTAGATTATATTATAAGGTATTTTCAATGATACACTGCATATTGCGTTATATTATAAGGTATTTTCAATGATACACTGCGTATTACGTTATATTATAACGTATTTTCAATAATACACTGCATATTACGTTATATTATAAGGTATTTTCAATGTTACACTGCATATTACGTTATATTATAAGGTATTTTCAATGATACACTGCATATTACGTTATATCATAAGGTATTTTCAATGGTACACTGCATATTACGTTATATTATAAGGTATTTTCAATAATTCACCGCATATTACGTTATATTATAAGGTATTTTCAATGTTACACTGCATATTACGTTATATTATAAGGTATTTTCAATGATACACAGCATATTACGTTATATCATAAGGTATTTTCAATGGTACACTGCATATTACGTTATATTATAAGGTATTTTCAATGATACACTGCATATTACTTTATATTATAAGGTATTTTCAATGATACATTGCGTATTACGTTATATTATAACGTATTTTCAACAATACACTGCATATTACGTTATATTATAAGGTATTTTCAATGATACACTGCATATTATGTTAAATTATAAGGTATTGTCAAAGATAGACTGCATATTACGTTATATCATAAGGCATTTTCAATGATACACTGCGTAGTACGTTATATTATAAGGTATTTTCAATAATTCACCGCATATTACGTTATATTATAAGGTATTTTCAATGATACACAGCATATTACGTTATATCATAAGGTATTTTCAATGGTACACTGCATATTACGTTATATTATAAGGTATTTTCAATGATACACTGCA
Organism: Lasioglossum lativentre; assembly: GCA_916610255.1. NCBI lineage: Eukaryota > Metazoa > Arthropoda > Insecta > Hymenoptera > Halictidae > Lasioglossum > Lasioglossum lativentre. Next base: position 979,374 of record CAKAJI010000032.1, read on the forward strand.
TATTACTTTATATTATAAGGTATTTTCAATGATACATTGCGTATTACGTTATATTATAACGTATTTTCAACAATACACTGCATATTACGTTATATTATAAGGTATTTTCAATGATACACTGCATATTATGTTATATTATAAGGTATTGTCAATGATAGACTGCATATTACGTTATATCATAAGGTATTTTCAATGATACACTGCATATTACGTTATATTATAAGGTATTGTCAATGATAGACTGCATATTACGTTATATCATATGGTATTTTCAATGTTACACTGCGTATTACGTTATATTATAACGTATTTTCAACAATACACTGCATATTACGTTATATTATAAGGTATTTTCAATGATACACTGCATATTACGTTATATTACAAGGCATTTTCAATGATAGACTGCAAATATTACGTTATATTATAAGGTATTTTGAACGATACACTGCATATTAGATTATATTATAAGGTATTTTCGATGATACACTGCATATTGCGTTATATTATAAGGTATTTTCAATGATACACTGCATATTACGTTATATTATAAGGTATTGTCAATGATAGACTGCATATTACGTTATATTATAAGGTATTGTCAATGATAGACTGCATATTACGTTATATCATATGGTATTTTCAATGATACACTGCATATTACGTCATATTATAAGGTATTTTCAATGATACCCTGCATATTACGTTATATTACAAAGCATTTTCAATGATAGACTGCAAATATTACGTTATATTATAAGGTATTTTGAACGATACACTGCACATTAGATTATATTATAAGGCATTTTCAATGATACACTGCATATTGCGTTATATTATAAGGTATTTTCAATGATACACTGCATATTACTTTATATTATAAGGCATTTTCAATGATAGACTGCAAATATTACGTTATATTATAAGGTATTTTGAACGATACACTGCATATTAGATTATATTATAAGGTATTTTCGATGATACACTGCATATTGCGTTATATTATAAGGTATTTTGAAAGATACACTGCGTATTACGTTATATTATAACGTATTTTCAACAATACACTGCATATTGCGTTATATTATAAGGTATTTTCAATGATACACTGCATATTACGTTATATTACAAGGCATTTTCAATGATAGACTGCAAATATTACGTTATATTATAAGGTATTTTGAACGATACACTGCATATTAGATAATATTATAAGGTATTTTCGATGATACACTGCATATTGCGTTATATTATAAGGTATTTTCAATGATAGACTGCATATTACGTTATATTATAACGTATTTTCAACAATACACTGCATATTACGTTATATTATAAGGTATTTTCAATGATACACTGCATATTACGTTATATTATAAGGTATTGTCAATGATAGACTGCATATTACGTTATATCATATGGTATTTTCAATGATACACTGCATATTACGTTATATTATAAGGTATTTTCAATGATACACTGCATATTACGTTATATTATAAGGTATTGTCAATGATAGACTGCATATTACGTTATATCATATGGTATTTTCAATGATACACTGCATATTACGTCATATTATAAGGTATTTTCAATGATACCCTGCATATTACGTTATATTACAAGGCATTTTCAATGATAGACTGCAAATATTACGTTATATTATAAGGTATTTTGAACGATACACAGCACATTAGATTATATTATAAGGCATTTTCAACAATACACTGCATATTACGTTATATTATAAGGTATTTTCAATGATACACTGCATATTACGTTATATTATAAGGTATTGTCAATGATAGACTGCATATTACGTTATATCATATGGTATTTTCAATGATACACTGCATATTACGTTATATTACAAGGCATTTTCAATGATAGACTGCAAATATTACGTTATATTATAAGGTATTTTGAACGATACACTGCACATTAGATTATATTATAAGGCATTTTCAATGATACACTGCATATTGCGTTATATTATAAGGTATTTTCAATGATACACTGCATATTACTTTATATTATAAGGCATTTTCAATGATAGACTGCAAATATTACGTTATATTATAAGGTATTTTGAATGATACACTGCATATTAGATTATATTATAAGGTATTTTCGATGATACACTGCATATTGCGTTATATTATAAGGTATTTTGAAAGATACACTGCGTATTACGTTATATTATAACGTATTTTCAACAATACACTGCATATTACGTTATATTATAAGGTATTTTCAATGATACACTGCATATTATGTTATATTATAAGGTATTGTCAATGATAGACTGCATATTACGTTATATCATAAGGTATTTTCAATGATACACTGCATATTACGTCATATTATAAGGTATTTTCAATGATACCGTGCATATTGCGTTATATTATAAGGTATTTTCAATGATACACTGCATATTACGTTATATTATAAGGTATTTTCAATAATTCACCGCATATTACGTTATATTATAAGGTATTTTCAATGTTACACTGCATATTACGTTATATTATAAGGTATTTTCAATGATACACTGCATATTATGTTATATTATAAGGTATTGTCAAAGATAGACTGCATATTACGTTATATCATAAGGCATTTTCAATGATACACTGCGTAGTACGTTATATTATAAGGTATTTTCAATAATTCACCGCATATTACGTTATATTATAAGGTATTTTCAATGATACACAGCATATTACGTTATATCATAAGGTATTTTCAATGGTACACTGCATATTACGTTATATTATAAGGTATTTTCAATGATACACTGCATATTACTTTATATTATAAGGTATTTTCAATGATACATTGCGTATTACGTTATATTATAAGGTATTTTCAACAATACACTGCATATTACGTTATATTATAAGGTATTTTCAATGATACACTGCATATTATGTTATATTATAAGGTATTGTCAATGATAGACTGCATATTACGTTATATCATAAGGATTTTTCAATGATACACTGCATATTACGTCATATTATAAGGTATTTTCAATGATACCGTGCATATTGCGTTATATTATAAGGTATTTTCAATGATACACTGCATATTACGTTATATTATAAGGTATTTTCAATGATACACTGCATATTACGTTATATTACAAGGCATTTTCAATGATAGACTGCAAATATTACGTTATATTATAAGGTATTTTGAACGATACACTGCATATTAGATTATATTATAAGGTATTTTCGATGATACACTGCATATTGCGTTATATTATAAGGTATTTTCAATGATACACTGCATATTACGTTATATTATAAGGTATTGTCAATGATAGACTGCATATTACGTTATATCATATGGTATTTTCAATGTTACACTGCGTATTACGTTATATTATAACGTATTTTCAACAATACACTGCATATTGCGTTATATTATAAGGTATTTTCAATGATACACTGCATATTACTTTATATTATAAGGTATTTTCAATGATACACTGCATATTACGTTATATTACAAGGCATTTTCAATGATAGACTGCAAATATTACGTTATATTATAAGGTATTTTGAACGATACACTGCATATTAGATAATATTATAAGGTATTTTCGATGATACACTGCATATTGCGTTATATTATAAGGTATTTTCAATGATACACTGCGTATTACGTTATATTATGACGTATTTTCAACAATACACTGCATATTACGTTATATTATAAGGTATTTTCAATGATACACTGCATATTACGTTATATTATAAGGTATTGTCAATGATAGACTGCATATTACGTTATATCATATGGTATTTTCAATGATACACTGCATATTACGTTATATTACAAGGCATTTTCAATGATAGACTGCAAATATTACGTTATATTATAAGGTATTTTGAACGATACACTGCACATTAGATTATATTATAAGGCATTTTCAATGATACACTGCATATTACGTTATATTATAAGGTATTTTCAATGATACACTGCATATTACTTTATATTATAAGGCATTTTCAATGATAGACTGCAAATATTACGTTATATTATAAGGTATTTTGAACGATACACTGCATATTAGATTATATTATAAGGTATTTTCGATGATACACTGCATATTACGTTATATTATAAGGTATTTTGAAAGATACACTGCGTATTACGTTATATTATAACGTATTTTCAACGATACACTGCATATTACGTTATATTATAAGGTATTGTCAATGATAGACTGCATATTACGTTATATCATATGGTATTTTCAATGTTACACTGCGTATTACGTTATATTATAACGTATTTTCAACAATACACTGCATATTACGTTATATTATAAGGTATTTTCAATGATACACTGCATATTACGTTATATTATAAGGTATTGTCAATGATAGACTGCATATTACGTTATATCATATGGTATTTTCAATGATACACTGCATATTACGTCATATTATAAGGTATTTTCAATGATACCCTGCATATTACGTTATATTACAAGGCATTTTCAATGATAGACTGCAAATATTACGTTATATTATAAGGTATTTTGAACGATACACTGCACATTAGATTATATTATAAGGCATTTTCAACAATACACTGCATATTACGTTATATTATAAGGTATTTTCAATGATACACTGCATATTACGTTATATTATAAGGTATTGTCAATGATAGACTGCATATTACGTTATATCATATGGTATTTTCAATGATACACTTCATATTACGTTATATTACAAGGCATTTTCAATGATAGACTGCAAATATTACGTTATATTATAAGGTATTTTGAACGATACACTGCACATTAGATTATATTATAAGGCATTTTCAATGATACACTGCATATTGCGTTATATTATAAGGTATTTTCAATGATACACTGCATATTACTTTATATTATAAGGCATTTTCAATGATAGACTGCAAATATTACGTTATATTATAAGGTATTTTGAACGATACACTGCATATTAGATTATATTATAAGGTATTTTCGATGATACACTGCATATTGCGTTATATTATAAGGTATTTTGAAAGATACACTGCGTATTACGTTATATTATAACGTATTTTCAACGATACACTGCATATTACGTTATATTATAAGGTATTGTCAATGATAGACTGCATATTACGTTATATCATATGGTATTTTCAATGTTACACTGCGTATTACGTTATATTATAACGTATTTTCAACAATACACTGCATATTACGTTATATTATAAGGTATTTTCAATGCTACACTGCATATTACGTTATATTATAAGGTATAGTCAATGATAGACTGCATATTACGTTATATCATATGGTATTTTCAATGATACACTGCATATTACGTCATATTATAAGGTATTTTCAATGATACCCTGCATATTACGTTATATTACAAGGCATTTTCAATGATAGACTGCAAATATTACGTTATATTATAAGGTATTTTGAACAATACACTGCACATTAGATTATATTATAAGGCATTTTCAATGATACACTGCATATTGCGTTATATTATAAGGTATTTTCAATGATACACTGCATATTACTTTATATTATAAGGCATTTTCAATGATAGACTGCAAATATTACGTTATATTATAAGGTATTTTGAACGATACACTGCATATTAGATTATATTATAAGGTATTTTCGATGATACACTGCATATTGCGTTATATTATAAGGTATTTTGAAAGATACACTGCGTATTACGTTATATTATAACGTATTTTCAACAATACACTGCATATTACGTTATATTATAAGGTATTTTCAATGATACACTGCATATTACTTTATATTATAAGGTATTTTCAATGATACACTGCATATTACGTTATATTACAAGGCATTTTCAATGATAGACTGCAAATATTACGTTATATTATAAGGTATTTTGAACGATACACTGCATATTAGATTATATTACAAGGTATATTTTCAATGATACACTGCATATTACGTTATATTACAAGACATTTTCAATGACAGACTGCAAATATTACGTTATATTATAAGGTATTTTGAACGACACACTGCATATTACATTATATTATAAGGAATTTTCAATGATACACTGCATATTACGTTATATTATAAGGTATTGTCAATGATAGACTGCATATTACGTTATATCATAAGGTATTTTCAATGATACACTGCATATTACGTCATATTATAAGGTATTTTCAATGATACCGTGCATATTACGTTATATTACAAGGCATTTTCAATGATAGACTGCAAATATTACGTTATATTATAAGGTATTTTGAACGATACACTGCATATTAGATTATATTATAAGGCATTTTCAATGATACACTGCATATTGCGTTATATTATAAGGTATTTTCAATGATACACTGCATATTACGTTATATTATAAGGTATTTTCAATGATACACTGCGTATTACGTTATATTATAAGGTATTTGCAATAATTCACCGCATATTACGTTATATTATAAGGTATTTTCAATGTTACACTGCATATTACGTTATATTATAAGGTATTGTCAATGATACACAGCATATTACGTTATATCATAAGGTATTTTCAATGGTACACTGCATATTACGTTATATTATAAGGTATTTTCAATGATACACTGCATATTACTTTATATTATAAGGTATTTTCAATGATACACTGCATATTACGTTATATTCCAAGGCATTTTCAATGATAGACTGCAAATATTACGTTATATTATAAGGTATTTTGAACGATACACTGCATATTAGATTATATTATAAGGTATTTTCGATGATACACTGCATATTGTGTTATATTATAAGGTATTTTCAATGATACACTGCGTATTACGTTATATTATAACGTATTTTCAACAATACACTGCATATTACGTTATATTATAAGGTATTTTCAATGATACCCTGCATATTACGTTATATTACAAGGAATTTTCAATGATAGACTGCAAATATTACGTGATATTATAAGGTATTTTGAACGATACACTGCACATTAGATTATATTATAAGGCATTTTCAATGATACACTGCATATTGCGTTATATTATAAGGTATTTTCAATGATACACTGCATATTACTTTATATTATAAGGCATTTTCAATGATAGACTGCAAATATTACGTTATATTATAAGGTATTTTGAACGATACACTGCATATTAGATTATATTATAAGGTATTTTCGATGATACACTGCATATTGCGTTATATTATAAGGTATTTTGAAAGATACACTGCGTATTACGTTATATTATAAGGTATTTTCAATGATACACTGCATATTACGTTATATTATAACGTATTTTCAACAATACACTGCATATTACGTTATATTATAAGGTATTTTCAATGATACACTGCATATTATGTTATATTATAAGGTATTGTCAATGATAGACTGCATATTACGTTATATCATAAGGTATTTTCAATGATACACTGCATATTACGTCATATTATAAGGTATTTTCAATGATACCGTGCATATTGCGTTATATTATAAGGTATTTTCAATGATACACTGCATATTACGTTATATTATAAGGTATTTTCAATAATTCACCGCATATTGCGTTATATTATAAGGTATTTTCAATGTTACACTGCATATTACGTTATATTATAAGGTATTTTCAATGATACACTGCATATTATGTTATATTATAAGGTATTGTCAATGATAGACTGCATATTACGTTATATCATAAGGTATTTTCAATGATACACTGCATATTACGTCATATTATAAGGTATTTTCAATGATACCGTGCATATTGCGTTATATTATAAGGTATTTTCAATGATACACTGCATATTACGTTATATTATAAGGTATTTTCAATGATACACTGCATATTACGTTATATTACAAGGCATTTTCAATGATAGACTACAAATATTACGTTATATTATAAGGTATTTTGAACGATACACTGCATATTAGATTATATTATAAGGTATTTTCGATGATACACTGCATATTGCGTTATATTATAAGGTATTTTCAATGATACACTGCATATTACGTTATATTATAAGGTATTGTCAATGATAGACTGCATATTACGTTATATCATATGGTATTTTCAATGTTACACTGCGTATTACGTTATATTATAACGTATTTTCAACAATACACTGCATATTGCGTTATATTATAAGGTATTTTCAATGATACACTGCATATTACTTTATATTATAAGGTATTTTCAATGATACACTGCATATTACGTTATATTACAAGGCATTTTCAATGATAGACTGCAAATATTACGTTATATTATAAGGTATTTTGAACGATACACTGCATATTAGATTATATTATAAGGTATTTTCGATGATACACTGCATATTGCGTTATATTATAAGGTATTTTCAATGATACACTGCGTATTACGTTATATTATAACGTATTTTCAACAATACACTGCATATTACGTTATATTATAAGGTATTTTCAATGATACACTGCATATTACGTTATATTATAAGGTATTGTCAATGATAGACTGCATATTACGTTATATTATAAGGTATTTTCAATGATACACTGCATATTACGTTATATTACAAGGCATTTTCAATGATAGACTGCAAATATTACGTTATATTATAAGGTATTTTGAACGATACACTGCACATTAGATTATATTATAAGGCATTTTCAATGATACACTGCATATTACGTTATATTATAAGGTATTTTCAATGATACACTGCATATTACTTTATATTATAAGGCATTTTCAATGATAGACTGCAAATATTACGTTATATTATAAGGTATTTTGAACGATACACTGCATATTAGATTATATTATAAGGTATTTTCGATGATACACTGCATATTGCGTTATATTATAAGGTATTTTGAAAGATACACTGCGTATTACGTTATATTATAACGTATTTTCAACGATACACTGCATATTACGTTATATTATAAGGTATTGTCAATGATAGACTGCATATTACGTTATATCATATGGTATTTTCAATGTTACACTGCATATTACGTTATATTATAACGTATTTTCAACAATACACTGCATATTACGTTATATTATAAGGTATTTTCAATGATACACTGCATATTACGTTATATTATAAGGTATTGTCAAAGATAGACTGCATATTACGTTATATCATATGGTATTTTCAATGATACACTGCATATTACGTCATATTATAAGGTATTTTCAATGATACCCTGCATATTACGTTATATTACAAGGCATTTTCAATGATAGACTGCAAATATTACGTTATATTATAAGGTATTTTGAACGATACACTGCACATTAGATTATATTATAAGGCATTTTCAACAATACACTGCATATTACGTTATATTATAAGGTATTTTCAATGATACACTGCATATTACGTTATATTATAAGGTATTGTCAATGATAGACTGCATATTACGTTATATCATAGGGTATTTTCAATGATACACTGCATATTACGTTATATTACAAGGCATTTTCAATGATAGACTGCAAATATTACGTTATATTATAAGGTATTTTGAACGATACACTGCACATTAGATTATATTATAAGGCATTTTCAATGATACACTGCATATTACGTTATATTATAAGGTATTTTCAATGATACACTGCATATTACGTTATATTATAAGGCATTTTCAATGATAGACTGCAAATATTACGTTATATTATAAGGTATTTTGAACGATACACTGCATATTAGATTATATTATAAGGTATTTTCGATGATACACTGCATATTGCGTTATATTATAAGGTATTTTGAAAGATACACTGCGTATTACGTTATCTTATAACGTATTTTCAACGATACACTGCATATTACGTTATATTATAAGGTATTGTCAATGATAGACTGCATATTACGTTATATCATATGGTATTTTCAATGTTACACTGCGTATTACGTTATATTATAACGTATTTTCAACAATACACTGCATATTACGTTATATTATAAGGTATTTTCAATGATACACTGCATATTACGTTATATTATAAGGTATAGTCAATGATAGACTGCATATTACGTTATATCATATGGTATTTTCAATGATACACTGCATATTACGTCATATTATAAGGTATTTTCAATGATACCCTGCATATTACGTTATATTACAAGGCATTTTCAATGATAGACTGCAAATATTACGTTATATTATAAGGTATTTTGAACGATACACTGCACATTAGATTATATTATAAGGCATTTTCAATGATACACTGCATATTACGTTATATTATAAGGTATTTTCAATGATACACTGCATATTACTTTATATTATAAGGCATTTTCAATGATAGACTGCAAATATTACGTTATATTATAAGGTATTTTGAACGATACACTGCATATTAGATTATATTATAAGGTATTTTCGATGATACACTGCATATTGCGTTATATTATAAGGTATTTTGAAAGATACACTGCGTATTACGTTATATTATAACGTATTTTCAACAATACACTGCATATTGCGTTATATTATAAGGTATTTTCAATGATACACTGCATATTACTTTATATTATAAGGTATTTTCAATGATACACTGCATATTACGTTATATTACAAGGCATTTTCAATGATAGACTGCAAATATTACGTTATATTATAAGGTATTTTGAACGATACACTGCATATTAGATTATATTACAAGGTATATTTTCAATGATACACTGCATATTACGTTATATTACAAGACATTTTCAATGACAGACTGCAAATATTACGTTATATTATAAGGTATTTTGAACGACACACTGCATATTACATTATATTATAAGGAATTTTCAATGATACACTGCATATTACGTTATATTATAAGGTATTGTCAATGATAGACTGCATATTACGTTATATTACAAGGCATTTTCAATGATAGACTGCAAATATTACGTTATATTATAAGGTATTTTGAACGATACACTGCATATTAGATTATATTATAAGGCATTTTCAATGATACACTGCATATTGCGTTATATTATAAGGTATTTTCAATGATACACTGCATATTACGTTATATTATAAGGTATTTTCAATGATACACTGCGTATTACGTTATATTATAAGGTATTTTCAATAATTCACCGCATATTACGTTATATTATAAGGTATTTTCAATGTTACACTGCATATTACGTTATATTATAAGGTATTGTCAATGATACACAGCATATTACGTTATATCATAAGGTATTTTCAACGGTACACTGCATATTACGTTATATTATAAGGTATTTTCAATGATACACTGCATATTACTTTATATTATAAGGTATTTTCAATGATACACTGCATATTACGTTATATTCCAAGGCATTTTCAATGATAGACTGCAAATATTACGTTATATTATAAGGTATTTTGAACGATACACTGCATATTAGATTATATTACAAGGTATATTTTCAATGATACACTGCATATTACGTTATATTACAAGACATTTTCAATGACAGACTGCAAATATTACGTTATATTATAAGGTATTTTGAACGACACACTGCATATTACATTATATTATAAGGAATTTTCAATGATACACTGCATATTACGTTATATTATAAGGTATTTTCAATGATACACTGCATATTACGTTATATTCCAAGGCATTTTCAATGATAGACTGCAAATATTACGTTATATTATAAGGTATTTTGAACGATACACTGCATATTAGATTATATTATAAGGTATTTTCGATGATACACTGCATATTGTGTTATATTATAAGGTATTTTCAATGATACACTGCGTATTACGTTATATTATAACGTATTTTCAACAATACACTGCATATTACGTTATATTATAAGGTATTTTCAATGATACCCTGCATATTACGTTATATTACAAGGCATTTTCAATGATAGACTGCAAATATTACGTGATATTATAAGGTATTTTGAACGATACACTGCACATTAGATTATATTATAAGGCATTTTCAATGATACACTGCATATTGCGTTATATTATAAGGTATTTTCAATGATACACTGCATATTACTTTATATTATAAGGCATTTTCAATGATAGACTGCAAATATTACGTTATATTATAAGGTATTTTGAACGATACACTGCATATTAGATTATATTATAAGGTATTTTCGATGATACACTGCATATTGCGTTATATTATAAGGTATTTTGAAAGATACACTGCGTATTACGTTATATTATAACGTATTTTCAACGATACACTGCATATTACGTTATATTATAACGTATTTTCAACAATACACTGCATATTACGTTATATTATAAGGTATTTTCAATGATACACTGCATATTATGTTATATTATAAGGTATTGTCAATGATAGACTGCATATTACGTTATATCATAAGGTATTTTCAATGATACACTGCATATTACGTCATATTTTAAGGTATTTTCAATGATACCGTGCATATTGCGTTATATTATAAGGTATTTTCAATGATACACTGCATATTACGTTATATTATAAGGTATTTTCAATAATTCACCGCATATTGCGTTATATTATAAGGTATTTTCAATGTTACACTGCATATTACGTTATATTATAAGGTATTTTCAATGATACACTGCATATTATGTTATATTATAAGGTATTGTCAATGATAGACTGCATATTACGTTATATCATAAGGTATTTTCAATGATACACTGCATATTACGTCATATTATAAGGTATTTTCAATGATACCGTGCATATTGCGTTATATTATAAGGCATTTTCAATGATACACTGCATATTACGTTATATTATAAGGTATTTTCAATGATACACTGCATATTACGTTATATTACAAGGCATTTTCAATGATAGACTACAAATATTACGTTATATTATAAGGTATTTTGAACGATACACTGCATATTAGATTATATTATAAGGTATTTTCGATGATACACTGCATATTGCGTTATATTATAAGGTATTTTCAATGATACACTGCATATTACGTTATATTATAAGGTATTGTCAATGATAGACTGCATATTACGTTATATCATATGGTATTTTCAATGTTACACTGCGTATTACGTTATATTATAACGTATTTTCAACAATACACTGCATATTGCGTTATATTATAAGGTATTTTCAATGATACACTGCATATTACGTTATATTATAAGGTATTTTCAATGATACACTGCATATTACGTTATATTACAAGGCATTTTCAATGATAGACTGCAAATATTACGTTATATTATAAGGTATTTTGAACGATACACTGCATATTAGATTATATTATAAGGTATTTTCGATGATACACTGCATATTGCGTTATATTATAAGGTATTTTCAATGATACACTGCATATTACGTTATATTATAACGTATTTTCAACAATACACTGCATATTACGCTATATTATAAGGTATTTTCAATGATACACTGCATATTACGTTATATTATAAGGTATTGTCAATGATAGACTGCATATTACGTTATATCATATGGTATTTTCAATGATACACTGCATATTACGTTATATTACAAGGCATTTTCAATGATAGACTGCAAATATTACGTTATATTATAAGGTATTTTGAACGATACACTGCACATTAGATTATATTATAAGGCATTTTCAATGATACACTGCATATTGCGTTATATTATAAGGTATTTTCAACGATACACTGCATATTACTTTATATTATAAGGCATTTTCAATGATAGACTGCAAATATTACGTTATATTATAAGGTATTTTGAACGATACACTGCATATTAGATTATATTATAAGGTATTTTCGATGATACACTGCATATTGCGTTATATTATAAGGTATTTTGAAAGATACACTGCGTATTACGTTATATTATAACGTATTTTCAACGATACACTGCATATTACGTTATATTATAAGGTATTGTCAATGATAGACTGCATATTACGTTATATCATATGGTATTTTCAATGTTACACTGCGTATTACGTTATATTATAACGTATTTTCAACAATACACTGCATATTACGTTATATTATAAGGTATTTTCAATGATACACTGCATATTACGTTATATTATAAGGTATTGTCAATGATAGACTGCATATTACGTTATATCATATGGTATTTTCAATGATACACTGCATATTACGTCATATTATAAGGTATTTTCAATGATACCCTGCATATTACGTTATATTACAAGGCATTTTCAATGATAGACTGCAAATATTACGTTATATTATAAGGTATTTTGAACGATACACTGCACATTAGATTATATTATAAGGCATTTTCAACAATACACTGCATATTACGTTATATTATAAGGTATTTTCAATGATACACTGCATATTACGTTATATTATAAGGTATTGTCAATGATAGACTGCATATTACGTTATATCATAGGGTATTTTCAATGATACACTGCATATTACGTTATATTACAAGGCATTTTCAATGATAGACTGCAAATATTACGTTATATTATAAGGTATTTTGAACGATACACTGCACATTAGATTATATTATAAGGCATTTTCAATGATACACTGCATATTGCGTTATATTATAAGGTATTTTCAATGATACACTGCATATTACTTTATATTATAAGGCATTTTCAATGATAGACTGCAAATATTACGTTATATTATAAGGTATTTTGAACGATACACTGCATATTAGATTATATTATAAGGTATTTTCGATGATACACTGCATATTGCGTTATATTATAAGGTATTTTGAAAGATACACTGCGTATTACGTTATCTTATAACGTATTTTCAACGATACACTGCATATTACGTTATATTATAAGGTATTGTCAATGATAGACTGCATATTACGTTATATCATATGGTATTTTCAATGTTACACTGCGTATTACGTTATATTATAACGTATTTTCAACAATACACTGCATATTACGTTATATTATAAGGTATTTTCAATGATACACTGCATATTACGTTATATTATAAGGTATTGTCAATGATAGACTGCATATTACGTTATATCATATGGTATTTTCAATGATACACTGCATATTACGTCATATTATAAGGTATTTTCAATGATACCCTGCATATTACGTTATATTACAAGGCATTTTCAATGATAGACTGCAAATATTACGTGATATTATAAGGTATTTTGAACGATACACTGCACATTAGATTATATTATAAGGCATTTTCAATGATACACTGCGTATTACGTTATATTATAAGGTATTTTCAATAATTCACCGCATATTACGTTATATTATAAGGTATTTTCAATGTTACACTGCATATTACGTTATATTATAAGGTATTTTCAATGATACACAGCATATTACGTTATATCATAAGGTATTTTCAATGGTACACTGCATATTACGTTATATTATAAGGTATTTTCAATGATACACTGCATATTGCGTTATATTATAAGGTATTTTCAATGATACACTGCATATTACTTTATATTATATGGTATTTTCAATGATACACTGCATATTACGTTATATTACAAGGCACTTTCAATGATAGACTGCAAATATTACGTTATATTATAAGGTATTTTGAACGATACACTGCACATTAGATTATATTATAAGGCATTTTCAATGATACACTGCGTATTACGTTATATTATAAGGTATTTTCAATAATTCACCGCATATTACGTTATATTATAAGGTATTTTCAATGTTACACTGCATATTACGTTATATTATAAGGTATTTTCAATGATACACAGCATATTACGTTATATCATAAGGTATTTTCAATGGTACACTGCATATTACGTTATATTATAAGGTATTTTCAATGATACACTGCGTATTACGTTATATTATAAGGTATTGTCAATGATAGACTGCATATTACGTTATATCATATGGTATTTTCAATGATACACTGCATATTACGTCATATTATAAGGTATTTTCAATGATACCCTGCATATTACGTTATATTACAAGGCATTTTCAATGATAGACTGCAAATATTACGTTATATTATAAGGTATTTTGAACGATACACTGCATATTAGATTATATTACAAGGTATATTTTCAATGATACACTGCATATTACGTTATATTACAAGACATTTTCAATGACAGACTGCAAATATTACGTTATATTATAAGGTATTTTGAACGACACACTGCATATTACATTATATTATAAGGAATTTTCAATGATACACTGCATATTACGTTATATCATAAGGTATTTTCAATGGTACACTGCATATTACGTTATATTATAAGGTATTTTCAATGATACACTGCATATTACTTTATATTATAAGGTATTTTCAATGATACACTGCATATTACGTTATATTACAAGGCATTTTCAATGTTACACTGCATATTGCGTTATATTATAAGGTATTTTCAATGGTACACTGCATATTACGTTATATTATAAGGTATTTTCAATGATACACTGCGTATTACGTTATATTATAAGGTATTGTCAATGATAGACTGCATATTACGTTATATCATATGGTATTTTCAATGATACACTGCATATTACGTCATATTATAAGGTATTTTCAATGATACCCTGCATATTACGTTATATTACAAGGCATTTTCAATGATAGACTGCAAATATTACGTTATATTATAAGGTATTTTGAACGATACACTGCATATTAGATTATATTACAAGGTATATTTTCAATGATACACTGCATATTACGTTATATTACAAGACATTTTCAATGACAGACTGCAAATATTACGTTATATTATAAGGTATTTTGAACGACACACTGCATATTACATTATATTATAAGGAATTTTCAATGATACACTGCATATTACGTTATATTATAAGGCATTTTCAATGTTACACTGCATATTACGTTATATTATAAGGTATTTTCAATGATACACTGCATATTACGTCATATTATAAGGTATTTTCAATGATACCGTGCATATTACGTTATATTACAAGGCATTTTCAATGATAGACTGCAAATATTACGTTATATTATAAGGTATTTTGAACGATACACTGCATATTAGATTATATTATAAGGCATTTTCAATGATACACTGCATATTGCGTTATATTATAAGGTATTTTCAATGATACACTGCGTATTACGTTATATTATAACGTATTTTCAACAATACACTGCATATTACGTTATATTATAAGGTATTTTCAATGATACACTGCGTATTACGTTATATTATAAGGTATTTTCAATAATTCACCGCATATTACGTTATATTATAAGGTATTTTCAATGTTACACTGCATATTACGTTATATTATAAGGTATTTTCAATGATACACAGCATATTACGTTATATCATAAGGTATTTTCAATGGTACACTGCATATTACGTTATATTATAAGGTATTTTCAATGATACACTGCATATTACTTTATATTATAAGGTATTTTCAATGATACACTGCATATTACGTTATATTACAAGGCATTTTCAATGTTACACTGCATATTGCGTTATATTATAAGGTATTTTCAATGATACACTGCATATTACGTTATATTATAACGTATTGTCAATGATAGACTGCATATTACTTTATATTATAAGGTATTTTCAATGATACACTGCATATTACGTTATATTCCAAGGCATTTTCAATGATAGACTGCAAATATTACGTTATATTATAAGGTATTTTGAACGATACACTGCATATTAGATTATATTATAAGGTATTTTCGATGATACACTGCATATTGTGTTATATTATAAGGTATTTTCAATGATACACTGCGTATTACGTTATATTATAACGTATTTTCAACAATACACTGCATATTACGTTATATTATAAGGTATTTTCAATGATACCCTGCATATTACGTTATATTACAAGGCATTTTCAATGATAGACTGCAAATATTACGTGATATTATAAGGTATTTTGAACGATACACTGCACATTAGATTATATTATAAGGCATTTTCAATGATACACTGCGTATTACGTTATATTATAAGGTATTTTCAATAATTCACCGCATATTACGTTATATTATAAGGTATTTTCAATGTTACACTGCATATTACGTTATATTATAAGGTATTTTCAATGATACACAG
>CAKAJI010000033.1:0-2500 GCA_916610255.1 Lasioglossum lativentre
ATACGCGTCCGAGAGAACTGGCGTCACGACACACGGTTTCGTATGCACAGTTTACCACGAATATAACGTTTAAAATCATCTAGGAACGATAGGAAAAAAGTTTACTCTTACCGCGAACCGTCTAACCGACACGGCGCGGTACTTAGCAATTTTATCGTTCCAGCGATACCTAAGCGACTCGCCGGAAGTTAACTCGGTAAATACGCGTCCGAGAGAACTGGCGTCACGACACACGGTTTCGTATGCACAGTTTACCACGAATATAACGTTTAAAATCATCTAGGAACGATAGGAAAAAAGTTTACTCTTACCGCGAACCGTCTAACCGACACGGCGCGGTACTTAGCAATTTTATCGTTCCAGCGATACCTAAGCGACTCGCCGGAAGTTAACTCGCTTATAACTCGGTAAATACGCGTCCGAGAGAACTGGCGTCACGACACACGGTTTCGTATGCACAGTTTACCACGAATATAACGTTTAAAATCATCTAGGAACGATAGGAAAAAAGTTTACTCTTACCGCGAACCGTCTAACCGACACGGCGCGGTACTTAGCAATTTTATCGTTCCAGCGATACCTAAGCGACTCGCCGGAAGTTAACTCGGTAAATACGCGTCCGAGAGAACTGGCGTCACGACACACGGTTTCGTATGCACAGTTTACCACGAATATAACGTTTAAAATCATCTAGGAACGATAGGAAAAAAGTTTACTCTTACCGCGAACCGTCTAACCGACACGGCGCGGTACTTAGCAATTTTATCGTTCCAGCGATACCTAAGCGACTCGCCGGAAGTTAACTCGCTTATAACTCGGTAAATACGCGTCCGAGAGAACTGGCGTCACGACACACGGTTTCGTATGCACAGTTTACCACGAATATAACGTTTAAAATCATCTAGGAACGATAGGAAAAAAGTTTACTCTTACCGCGAACCGTCTAACCGACACGGCGCGGTACTTAGCAATTTTATCGTTCCAGCGATACCTAAGCGACTCGCCGGAAGTTAACTCGGTAAATACGCGTCCGAGAGAACTGGCGTCACGACACACGGTTTCGTATGCACAGTTTACCACGAATATAACGTTTAAAATCATCTAGGAACGATAGGAAAAAAGTTTACTCTTACCGCGAACCGTCTAACCGACACGGCGCGGTACTTAGCAATTTTATCGTTCCAGCGATACCTAAGCGACTCGCCGGAAGTTAACTCGGTAAATACGCGTCCGAGAGAACTGGCGTCACGACACACGGTTTCGTATGCACAGTTTACCACGAATATAACGTTTAAAATCATCTAGGAACGATAGGAAAAAAGTTTACTCTTACCGCGAACCGTCTAACCGACACGGCGCGGTACTTAGCAATTTTATCGTTCCAGCGATACCTAAGCGACTCGCCGGAAGTTAACTCGGTAAATACGCGTCCGAGAGAACTGGCGTCACGACACACGGTTTCGTATGCACAGTTTACCACGAATATAACGTTTAAAATCATCTAGGAACGATAGGAAAAAAGTTTACTCTTACCGCGAACCGTCTAACCGACACGGCGCGGTACTTAGCAATTTTATCGTTCCAGCGATACCTAAGCGACTCGCCGGAAGTTAACTCGGTAAATACGCGTCCGAGAGAACTGGCGTCACGACACACGGTTTCGTATGCACAGTTTACCACGAATATAACGTTTAAAATCATCTAGGAACGATAGGAAAAAAGTTTACTCTTACCGCGAACCGTCTAACCGACACGGCGCGGTACTTAGCAATTTTATCGTTCCAGCGATACCTAAGCGACTCGCCGGAAGTTAACTCGGTAAATACGCGTCCGAGAGAACTGGCGTCACGACACACGGTTTCGTATGCACAGTTTACCACGAATATAACGTTTAAAATCATCTAGGAACGATAGGAAAAAAGTTTACTCTTACCGCGAACCGTCTAACCGACACGGCGCGGTACTTAGCAATTTTATCGTTCCAGCGATACCTAAGCGACTCGCCGGAAGTTAACTCGGTAAATACGCGTCCGAGAGAACTGGCGTCACGACACACGGTTTCGTATGCACAGTTTACCACGAATATAACGTTTAAAATCATCTAGGAACGATAGGAAAAAAGTTTACTCTTACCGCGAACCGTCTAACCGACACGGCGCGGTACTTAGCAATTTTATCGTTCCAGCGATACCTAAGCGACTCGCCGGAAGTTAACTCGCTTATAACTCGGTAAATACGCGTCCGAGAGAACTGGCGTCACGACACACGGTTTCGTATGCACAGTTTACCACGAATATAACGTTTAAAATCATCTAGGAACGATAGGAAAAAAGTTTACTCTTACCGGTGGGACTTCGAGCAACGAAGTAGTACGCTATCGACCATTATTTTCAATTATTTCGGTAAATACGCATTGTAGCGCTTTGTAACTTTATATTCATTGTTAATATGTTTTATATTACAATGATCTAACATTTAAAATCGCCTGGAATCGATACAG
>CAKAJI010000033.1:7500-20000 GCA_916610255.1 Lasioglossum lativentre
GTTTCGCGAGAATAGTAGAGAGATTGGTATTCTCACATTCGGACTTGCGTGAGTGTTTTGCGGTGTCGCGAGTCGTACGACCGACCGCCCGTAAGACACCGCTCCGACGAGTTCGACATCTCTCACTTTCTCTGTGAAACGATTCGCATTGCGAAAGAAGCGTTTCACTCGTGAACATTCAACGCGCTCCCGACGTCGCCTGAAATGATGCGTATACGAAAGAGGTATAAAGAGTCAGTCTTTAAGAGACTATACAGATAATGGACACAAAAATAAAGAGAAGATACAGACACCCGTGTATAAAATCTGTGTGGTGTGCGATGTAAGCCCCAGGGAGATATATATATATAAAGAGAAATACGCTTGTGCGTGGATGTGTTTCTGTCTCTACATATTTAACATGCATGCGGAGGGTCGTCGTTGCCTAGCGACTTCTCGACAAACATTGTGAGAGTCCTTCGAGAAGAGAAAAAAGACGTTGGTCTCTCGTTCTACGAACGCTTGGATAATCGATGGACAGCGGAGCAACGCTAAATTGTGCGGGACGAGCACGCGTACTTGTATCGGGTTGAATAAAATTTCCCCGTCGTCGCGTGTCCTCGCTAATCAGCGTGTTGCCATTCCATCGCCACGTTCGTTTAATTGAATGACGACCGCGCGAGATCTCTCTCGTGTCTCTTTGGTTTGATCGAGATATGATGTCGTCTGTGCGCAACGTTTCTGTACCCCCGTGTGTGTCTAGAGTGTGTTAGAGAGAAAGAAATCCCACCGAGAGTTAATATTTTATATATACTCCTCTATTGGAGTGGCTTTCGAACTTCATTGTCACGCACAAGAGAGATTAGCACCGCGGAGAAGGTAAATGACCTTTGTCGGTCGCCCCATGTCATTTTTTTTTCTTCATTTGCGATCGCGAAACCGCGCGATCTGCCGGTCGTCCAGTCCCCGGAAGTTCTTTTCGACGGACGTTAAAGTTTAACCGGCGGATCGTCTAGCGAGAGTTTCCGATCGACGAGCAATATGAAGAGAAAGAAAGAGAGACACTTTGGTGTGGCGCATAAGACATATTGGTTTCATTAAGCTTCTTCGTCGAGTAGTGGTGTTTTGTTTTTTTTTTTTGTGCTCCTCTGTACGTGTTCTCGTGCGTACTTTTTAATGCTCTTTCGGCGAAATATACGAAAGATTTTTTTTTCACGTTAGACGACCTCAGAGTAGGCGAGATTACCCGCTGAATTTAAGCATATTACTAAGCGGAGGAAAAGAAACTAACAAGGATTTCCTTAGTAGCGGCGAGCGAACAGGAATTAGCCCAGCACTGAATCCCGCGGTTCTGCCGTTGGGAAATGTAGTGTTTAGGAGGGTCAATTTATCCCGTGACGTCGAACCGCGTCCAAGTCCATCTTGAATGGGGCCATTTACCCGTAGAGGGTGCCAGGCCCGTAGCGACCGGTACGCGTTTCGGGAGGACCTCTCCTTAGAGTCGGGTTGCTTGAGAGTGCAGCCCTAAGTGGGTGGTAAACTCCATCTAAGGCTAAATATGACCACGAGACCGATAGCGAACAAGTACCGTGAGGGAAAGTTGAAAAGAACTTTGAAGAGAGAGTTCAAGAGTACGTGAAACCGTTCAGGGGTAAACCTGAGAAACCCAAAAGATCGAATGGGGAGATTCATCGTCGACGAAGCTGGCTTCCGTTGGTGCGCAGATACCCCGCAATGGGCCTTCGTGGTTCCAGTGCGAGGGTACACCATCTTCGGCAAATGTTCCGGCTACGTAGTCGTGCACTTCTCCCTTAGTAGAACGTCGCGACCCGTTGCGTGTCGGTCTACGGCCCGAGTTGTTGACTGCCGTGTCGCTTACATGCGCACACGGGAGACGCTCGATCGCCTGGCCGGCTGCGTGACGGTACTCTGACGGTATCGGGCCGCAACCAATCCATTCTCGAATGTGTGTGCGTCAGGCCCGCCGCAAGCTCGGTTAGTTTTACCCGGAGGTACGGACCTGGTGCCGGCTCCGGGCCTAACCAGCTGTTAGCAGGCGGTGTCCTCGGACTGGCCAAGCTTCGAATTACCGGTCAGCGACGCTACTGCTTTGGGTACTCTCAGGACCCGTCTTGAAACACGGACCAAGGAGTCTAACATGTGCGCGAGTCATTGGGACATGTAAACCTAAAGGCGCAATGAAAGTGAAGGTCGTACCTTAGCGTCGACCAAGGGAGGATGGGCCGCGTTACGATGCGGCCTCGCACTCCCGGGGCGTCTCGTTCTCATTGCGAGAAGAGGCGCACCCAGAGCGTACACGTTGGGACCCGAAAGATGGTGAACTATGCCTGGTCAGGACGAAGTCAGGGGAAACCCTGATGGAGGTCCGTAGCGATTCTGACGTGCAAATCGATCGTCGGAACTGGGTATAGGGGCGAAAGACTAATCGAACCATCTAGTAGCTGGTTCCCTCCGAAGTTTCCCTCAGGATAGCTGGCACTCGCTCGTTCTCTTTTAGTGAACGTGTGCGAGTCTCATCTGGTAAAGCGAATGATTAGAGGCCTTGGGGCCGAAACGACCTCAACCTATTCTCAAACTTTAAATGGGTGAGATCTCTGGCTTGCTTGGATCAATGAAGCCACGAGATTATTTGGATCAGAGTGCCAAGTGGGCCAATTTTGGTAAGCAGAACTGGCGCTGTGGGATGAACCAAACGCAGAGTTAAGGCGCCTAAGTCGACGCTTATGGGATACCATGAAAGGCGTTGGTTGCTTAAGACAGCAGGACGGTGGCCATGGAAGTCGGAATCCGCTAAGGAGTGTGTAACAACTCACCTGCCGAAGCAACTAGCCCTGAAAATGGATGGCGCTGAAGCGTCGCGCCTATACTCCGCCGTCAGCGGCAAGTGGGGTTGACGTTAGCTTTTTTTAAAGGCGCGTCTTCCATGAAGCTCTGACGAGTAGGAGGGTCGCGGCGGTGTGCGCAGAAGGGTCTGGGCGTGAGCCTGCCTGGAGCCGCCGTCGGTGCAGATCTTGGTGGTAGTAGCAAATACTCCAGCGAGGCCCTGGAGGACTGACGTGGAGAAGGGTTTCGTGTGAACAGCCGTTGCACACGAGTCAGTCGATCCTAAGCCCTAAGAGAAATCCTATGTAGATGAGGTGTCCTAAGAGAGAGAGAAAATGTATTCTATACATAACAAACACACACCCATCGGGCGAAAGGGAATCCGGTTTCTATTCCGGAACCCGGCAGCGGAACCGCATACCATTCGGGCCCTCGTAAGAGTGTTCGTCGGGGTAACCCAAAATGACCTGGAGACGCCGTCGGGAGATCCGGGGAGAGTTTTCTTTTCTGTATAAGCGTTCGAGTTCCCTGGAAACCTCTAGCAGGGAGATAGGGTTTGGAACGCGAAGAGCACCGCAGTTGCGGCGGTGTCCGGATCTTCCCCTCGGACCTTGAAAATCCAGGAGAGGGCCACGTGGAGGTGTCGCGCCGGTTCGTACCCATATCCGCAGCAGGTCTCCAAGGTAAAGAGCCTCTAGTCGATAGATTAATGTAGGTAAGGGAAGTCGGCAAATTGGATCCGTAACTTCGGAATAAGGATTGGCTCTGAGGAGCGGGGCGTGTCGGGCTTGGTCGGGAAGCGGGTCTGGCTGACGTGCCGGGCCTGGGCGAGGTGAACACATTATTGATGGGAATCCGAGCTCGGTCCCGTGCCTTGGCCTCCCGCGGATCTTCCTTGCTGCGAGGCTTCCGTCTAGAACGGTCGTCCTCTTCGGCCGCCATTCAACGCTCAGCTCAGAACTGGCACGGACTAGGGGAATCCGACTGTCTAATTAAAACAAAGCATTGCGATGGCCCCCACGGGTGTTGACGCAATGTGATTTCTGCCCAGTGCTCTGAATGTCAACGTGAAGAAATTCAAAAAAGCGCGGGTAAACGGCGGGAGTAACTATGACTCTCTTAAGGAGTCATAGTTTAGCAAGCAGCCCCCTTCTCGTGGGTCCCGCCGCATAGTACCCCCTCAGGGGGGGAAGCTAAGAGCTGCCTCTGCGACTTCCGGGCCCGTTCGGGTTGCCAGCCCGTTCGGGCCGACTAATGTGTTGGTCAGGACAAAGATATACCGAGAGAAATCCGCCGGCGGGGGCTCAGGCCCTCTCGGATCGCCGGCCCAACACATCATTCGTCGTCGCCCCCCAATATCCTCCCCCAACGTCGTCCCCCTTCTCCGGCACAACCATCGCCGGAGGTGACTCCCAAGCCCACATACCCATGCCCCTTTTGCGCTGACGTGTTTGACTCCAAGATTGGTCTTGGAGTCCATAGAACCAACCGGCACCCAGTCGAAGCCAACGAGTTAATCAGTGTGGAGCGGAAGAACAAACAGTGGTCCGCGGAGGAAAAACAACTAATGGCCCGGCAAGAGGCAATAGCTGTAGCGGCAGGGTGCAAGTTCGTAAATAAGGAACTTGTCGCCAAAGTGCCGGGTCGCACCCTGGAAGCCATCAAGGGTGCCAGGCGCGACCCTAGGTACAAGGCACTTGTCGCTGCAGCGTTGGAGGAGCTCCTGTCCAGAACAACCGGCGGAGCTCCGTCCACGGACGAACCAACGCCCAGCCCACCGAGGCCTTGTCCTCCGCGGCACACTCCTCCCCATATCGAGACCCCCAGGAGTCCCACCTCGGGTGAGCCGGATGTGTTCCATACTCACATCAGGCTGCTAATCCCCGAGGTGGAACGGATTGAGGGCTGGCATTCCAACACCCTTGCCAGCCTGGCCAATCAATTCCTCGGGGGTCTCGATCCCAAACAACTCATTGGGGAGTGGGTTGAAACTGTTTTCCCGCCCACACTGACTTCTCGTCGTCGGACCAATAGGCGAACCCCCACCGTCGAGCCCATAAGTAATAAGGCCCGGAAGCGACTGGCCTACGCCAGGATCCAACGTGCTTTCCGGGTCAACATGGCGGCGGCTGCACGAGACATAATGGACGCCACACCAGAGGACGAAGGCTGCCCAGATGTGAAGCTCATGTCGGAGCACTGGGGCCCCTTCGTCTCCATACCATCCGCACCGACCCCGGCCATACCACCAAAACCTGTGGAGCCGGGGTTGGAATGGGTGTGGAGTCCAGTCTCGTGCCTTGAAGTGGCCAAAGTCACCATGCCACTCAACGCCGCCGCCGGGCCCGACGGGGTAAGTGTTCGCCTTTGGAGGGCCGTTCCACCACCCATTAAGGCCCTCCTATATAACGTCGTGCTGGCTGCAGGCGGTTTTCCATCCTCGATGTTAGCGAGCCGGACGGTATTTGTCCCCAAAAAGGGGAACCTTAACTCCCCTGGGGACTACCGTCCGATATCAGTAACATCGGTGATCGTGAGGCTGCTGCACAAGCTGCTGGCTGGCCGCCTTTGCGCGTCCAACATCATCGATTGGCGACAGAGATGCTTCGGGGACGGCTGCAACGATAATGTGGCCGTCCTCGCAACGATTCTCCAGCATTCCCGACGACATCTTCGGGAATGCCATGTCGCCTCGTTGGACGTAGCAAAGGCATATGACTCGGTCAGCCATGGAGCTATTTCAGCCGTGCTCCGCAGCAGCGGGTTGCCTCACGATCTAGCTCGCTACATCGACCACCTGTATGCCAACAGCACGACGTGTTTCGAGGTGCGTGGAGAAAGGTCCAAGCCCTTCAGGCTAAATAGAGGCGTTCGGCAGGGTGACCCCCTGTCATCGATCCTGTTCGCTCTGGTGGTGGACAGGATCCTGGGGTCAATACCTGCCGAAATAGGATACGACATAGGAGGTGAGTCCGTGGGAGCCATTGCTTACGCGGACGATATCCTCCTATTCGCCTCGACCAAGTGGGGCCTCCAATCAGCTTTGGAGGCCGCGGAAGGGGAAGCTAACCGCATGGGGCTTCAGTTCAATCCATCTAAGTGCTCCGTCATATCCCTGGTCCCCTCCGGTAAAGAAAAGAAAATCAAGATCCTCACCACCCCAGGTTTCCACCTCGGCCAGGGAGAGTGCTCTCTCCCCCAGGTCGGTCCAGTGGACATGTGGAAATACCTAGGGGTGGTGATCTCACCGGGGGGTCCCAGGAGAGTCGGCTTAGAAATAAACACCTACCTGAGCCGACTGACGCGAGCACCACTGAAGCCCCAGCAGCGCATGAAGATCTTGCGTAGCTTCCTCATTCCGCGACTCTACCACACGCTCGTGCTTGGTAGGGTCACACTTGGTAAGCTGAGGGCTCTGGACCTACAAATCCGCGCATCGGTCCGACGCTGGCTTCGACTGCCAAATGACGTGCCGGTTGCGTTCATACACGCCACCATCAGGGAGGGGGGCCTGGGCATTCCCTCACTGAGTACCATCATTCCAGGGCTCATGATACACCGCTTAGGAGCCCTGGAGCATAGCAATGCCCCACAAATCTCCGCGGTATTCCGTGGAGAGTGGGTGCAACGCCGCCTGCAGTGGGCACGTAACGCGCTCACTGTAGAGGGCGAATGCCTGTCCCAAAAAGACCAGAGGGACAGATGGTGGGCTCAGAGGCTCCATTCGTCCGTTGACGGGTGGGAGCTCAGGGAGTGCCCAGGATCCAGCAACATCTCCTCCTGGTGGGTCGATGGCGGCAGTCTCGCCATCCCCGGCCGTGACTTTGTCCAGTACGTTCACGTGCGCGCTAATACGCTCCCTACTCGTATAAGAACATCAAGGGGAGCGCGCCGTGGAACGTACCCCACCGGATGTCGTGCCGGCTGTAATGTCACCGAAACAGCCGCACACGTCATCCAGGGGTGCCACCGCACCCACGGTGGGCGCATCCAGCGGCATAATGCAGTGGCTAAAACACTGGCCGCTGGATTGCGGGATAAAGGATGGGTAGTAGACGAGGAGCCCATCCTTGTCACGGCCGAGGGCAAACGAAAACCCGATCTCGTTTGCCTACGTGGCGAGACGGCCAAGGTCATCGACGTGCAGATAGTCAGCGGAGCAACATCTTTGAACGAAGCCCACGAGCGGAAGGCGGGCTATTATAAAAATAACCCGTCACTCGTGGAGGCCCTGTCCAAGAAATTAAGCGTTGGACAGGGCTCGATTGGTTTCTCCTCCTGTACCATCTCCTGGAGGGGAATCTGGTCGTCCAACTCCGCTGACTATCTCATGGGCATGGGTATCACGAAGGGGCTCTTGCGGGGCATTACCACCCGAGTCCTGCAGGGGAGTCACACAAATTGGTCGCGATGGAATCGTATGACTACGGTCCATCCCGACCACGGATTGAGGGAACGACAAGGGGTGGGATGAGGAGGACGACGACGACGAAAACCGGGGCACCCGTCCCCTTCCATCAAAGCGGGCAAACCTACAACCCCCCTCGGCCCTTTTTGGCTAGGGTCACCGACGGGGGAGTACGAAAAAATAGCCAAATGCCTCGTCATCTAATTAGTGACGCGCATGAATGGATTAACGAGATTCCCTCTGTCCCTATCTACTGAAAAGTACTCTACAGTGTTCTGCTCGTGCCAGTGTACATGTGTACGAACTATCCTGGACGACAATTCACTCTGTGGAAAATTATAAGGGAAAATAAGTGTCGCGTCGGTTTTGGCCGCCATCTTGGCACGCCGGGACGCGTCAAACTTTTCAGTTATCGATAACCCGACTCCGGACAGAGGAATCAACCTGCCTTCATCTGTGCGAGTGTATCTAGTACACAGTAACATTATTAAAGTGAAAGCAAGGTGAATTTCGGAGAAATAGAGCGAACATTAGTGAAATAAGAATAGGACGCTAACTTGGCCGCCATCTTGGACGCCATATTGGACGCTTCGTCAGACGGCCATATTGGACTCCGGCCATATTGGATTTCGTTCAGCACCGCGGCTTTTTCAAATATGGGGAAAAATAAAAAGAAGAATAGACAGTCGGACCCGGAGGACAACTGGCCGAGTATAGTCGCCCAGTCACCGACTTCTTCCTGCGTCGACACGCCGATGAAGGAAGAAGTGAATGGAACGAAGAGGAAGGACCGCAGCCCGTCTCCGGAGAAGGAGAATAGGAAAACTAAGGTGAAGCGTAAGCTGATCACCGAGATCACCGAGGTCACTGGAGACCAGGAGAAGGCTGAGGTGCCAAAAAATCCGGACGAAAACACCAACTCCGTCGAGGCTTTAAAGGGCAAGTCCGATAAAATTATCGAGGCTCTGCAAAAGTTCGTGTTTGCAGACGCCAATAACGTCAATCGCCGCGCCGCCGAGTACATCGTGACCGCGTGCACGAAACTCGGCAACTTAGTATCCGACGCGCTCATGGCTAACAGCCACCTCGAGGGTCAAATTACGACCCTCAAATCCGCCGGTCCACCTCGCGCTCCCCTTTCCGCCGCCCCCGCGTCGAAACCAACCACCGTCGGCTCCGAAACTTACGCGCAACGTCTCCGCCTCTCCGCGAGAACCGTCGCCACGTCCACCCTGAAACAGGATCCCCCTAAAGTCGTGACGATCATCCCGAAAGATCCGAAAATGTTCGCGTCCAGCGAGGCAACAAAACAGGCGGTTCAACGCCTTTTGTCGCCCGCGGAATTTAACGTACGCGTCCGCGGTCTCCGAAACATTAGTGGGAACGGTATCCTAATTGAAGCGGCGAAAGGTTGTAACCTCACGGGAATAACCCAAAGCCGAAAATTATTAGACGCAGGCCTCATTGCCACTGATCCTCCTAAAAAATCCCCTCGCGTCATCATATATAACGCGCCGCGCTCCGAGAACGATCGGGAAATAATTGATGCGATTATCCGGCAAAACGTAGACGACCCAAAAGAGCGAACCGTAGTCAAAGAAAATACAAAAGTGTCCTTCCGATCCGGCCCCCGAGACAAACCGACCCACCACCTCATCCTCGAGGTCTCGAAATCTGCCAGGGACATTCTTTTAAAAAATAACAACCGGATCTACCTCGGATGGGAGAGCTGTCGTATCGACGACTATATCGCGGCCACCCGATGTTACAAATGCCAATCGTACGGGCATACCACAAAATACTGTAGGGCCGAGAAGGAGGTCTGTGGCCACTGCGCTTCAACCGGCCATAATTTCAAAACGTGCCCCAACAAATCTAAAGACCCGGTCTGCTCCAATTGTAAAAAACACGGAAAGGAACACAACCACCTCGTAACTAGCAAGGATTGCCCGTGCCTTCACTCCGCGAAAGATCAGGTCCTGAAGCGAACCAATTATGAATAGTTCTCCCCCGCGAATTTGCCCGTCCCTCAAGATAGCGCAAGCGAACCTCCGTGGCTCCCAGAACGCGTCCCTCGAAATATGTCAGGTTATGAGACGCGAGAACATAGATATCCTTCTTATGCAAGAACCGTATAACGTGAAGGGCAAATTTATTGGCCTCACGAAATACATTACTGTCTCCGGCGCGGAGCCTGGCAACCGTGCCATGGCTGGAATCGCGATCCGCAACACGAACATCGCGATCCTTAAAATCACACAGCTTTCTGACGAATATTGCACGTGTATCGAGGTCACAGGGTCCTTCGGGAAACTGTACCTTGCTAGCGTGTACTTCAAGTTCTCGCACGATATCGAAAGGTATCTGGCGAGAATATCTCAAATATGTCGCTCCCTCCGCGGACAGAAATTAATTATCGCTGCCGATGCCAACGCGAAGTCGTCGCAATGGCACAGCACTATAACCGACCAGCGAGGAGAAGAATTGGAATGGGTAATAACCCAGGAAAATTTGGTAGTCCTCAATGAACCCGGTAACCCGCCCACCTTTCGTAACCACAAAGGCTCCTCTAACGTCGATATCACACTTTCAAATTTCGCAACAGTCCGGTACATAAATAACTGGTCGGTCCACGAAAATTGGACCACTAGTGACCATAATCCGATTACTTTCACCTACAACGCACCAACCAGAACAAATCGTGCCACCCCAACCGCGAGATTCAATACAAATCGAGCCGACTGGGAGAAATTCCAAACGGCATTGTACAATGTTCGATCCGAGACGCCCGGTGATTTCCAATTCCACGACCGATCCGCAGTAGAGCTCTCCGCCGCGTTGATTCGAGCCGCGATAATCTCCGCCGCGAACCAATCCATTCCGAACAAGAAATCCTATGCGAAATCGGTTCCCTGGTGGACGGAAAATTTGACGACACTCAAGAAGAGAACCTACCGTACGCGGAAGGCCTTCCAAGTGGAGTCCGACCCATCCACTAGGGAATCGAAACGCATCGCGTATCTTCGAGTTCGTAGGGAATACACCTACGCGATCCAAAGCGCCAAGCGATCTAGCTGGCGCGAGTTTATTTCGAAAACCGGTAACGATAATCCATGGGGAGCGGCATACAAAATTTGTGTAAAGAAAATCCGTCCCGACACAGTTCTCGCGTCCACGCCGACATCGGCCGGAGCCCCGATTACATGGGAGGAGTCCGCGCGCAATCTCCTCCATGCCCTCGTCCCGGATGACACGCCGGATACCCTCGAGTCCCAGCGTCTTCGAAGATCCCTCCGCGACGTCCCACCGAATACCACTGATACAGATCTCTTCACCGACGATGAAATCCACCGCGCGATCCGCTCCCTCCGTAACGGCAAAGCCCCAGGCTCCGACCTCATCGAGGTCGGAATGCTTAAGGCTGCCTACCCGGTCTTAAAGAAAGACTTCAAGGCCCTCTTCAATGGCTGCCTATCCCACGGCTGCTTCCCAGCACCGTGGAAGTCCGGTTCCATTCGCGCCCTCCTCAAAGGCCCCGATCGCGACGAGTCCGCTACCAACTCCTACAGGCCAATTTGCCTACTCTCTGTAGTCGGTAAATGCCTGGAAAAGTTGATCCGCGAGCGGCTCGAACCGTTATTCCTCGACCCACTCCACGCGTCCCCTAGGCAGTTCGGTTTCCGGAAGCAGAAGTCGACGACTGACGCCATCCTCAGCGTGCGAGAGCGCCTCGGGGCGTCAACAGCAAAATATGCCCTGGCAATTTTGTTCGACATCTCGGGTGCGTTCGACCACGTGTGGTGGCCCAGCGTACTCTTCCGCCTGAAGGAAAGGGGCTGCCCGAAAAATCTGTACATTCTCGTTTCCGACTACCTAAATAACCGCACAGCCTCGCTCACCGGAAAACAATCTCGCGTCGATAAATCGGTCTCCAGGGGCTGTCCTCAGGGCTCGATTCTCGGCCCCAGCCTCTGGAATTTAGTGTTCGATGATCTGCTGAATACCCTGACCAGCGAGGGCGTCGAGGCGTTCGCGTACGCGGACGACCTTCTGCTTCTCGTGTCAGGTGACAGCAGACTCGAACTAGAACGAAAGGGGCAGTCCGCGACGAACACCATTGAAAAATGGTGCGAGTCGGAAAAACTGTCCCTATCTCAGGGAAAATCGGAGATGATCCTTCTTCGCGGACATCTCGACATCAGCAGACCCCCAACTATTAGAATCCAATCGAGTCAGATCCGCATGGTAAAAACCGTTAGGTACCTCGGCGTCTACTTCGACCAAGGCCTGAGAGTCCGCACTCACGTTCGGAAAATCAGGACGAAGTGCGCCGAGAAGTTCAATTCATTGACCGCGATAGCACGCAGAAGTTGGGGGCTCAGGTATAGGTCCCTTAAGGTCCTGTACAAGGGCCTCTTTCTCCCGATCTCCACCTACGCCGCTCCGGCGTGGAGCGACCTGCTAAATAAAACGTGTATCAGGGACCTACTTATCGCGCAAAGGCACGCGCTCTTACGTACCACCAAAGCTTATAAGTCAATTTCCACCGACGCTCTTCTCGTTATGGCAGGCGCTCCACCGCTCGATCTGCACATCAGGCGCGCGACACTATTATACAGCACGCGAACGGGAACCCCCCTCCCCCCGACTTACACCGCCCCCCCAGAATACCACGAAGGGAGCTCCGCCGAAATTTCCGAGCCCCTGCTGCGCGAATGGCAGGAGCGATGGGACAACTCCAATAACGGGAGGTACACTCACCGCCTCCTGCCGGACGTAAGGCACCGGATGAATATGGGATGGTTCTTTTTGAACCATTATATATCCCAATTCATCTCGGGGCACGGCGATTTCGCGGACAAACTTCACAGCAGAGGCCTCACCGACAGCCCGAGCTGCCGTTGCGGCGAAGGCAATGACACCCCGAAACACACCTTCTTCGAGTGTGCTCTGTACGAGACAGAGCGTACCGCTTTAAGAAGCGTGTGTCGAGACCACGGCGACCGCGAGTGGCCCCCGGTAACTTCCACATTGTTGAACGCGACGACATTCTCGACCGTAGCCAAAGCGATACGCGGTATCCTGCGGCTAAAGGAAGAGAATCCCCAACAACGACCGAACAGAGTAACCCAACCCTCCGCACCCCCCGATGCGAATCCAACTTGCGGCCGCGAAAATCCGCGACCGCGCCGCACCACCGCGAACCACGATACCGCGAACTGCTCCAGCGATACAGCGAACCGCGACCGTCTACCCGCGAATCGCGTCC
>CAKAJI010000033.1:25000-32500 GCA_916610255.1 Lasioglossum lativentre
ACGGTTTCGTATGCACAGTTTACCACGAATATAACGTTTAAAATCATCTAGGAACGATAGGAAAAAAGTTTACTCTTACCGCGAACCGTCTAACCGACACGGCGCGGTACTTAGCAATTTTATCGTTCCAGCGATACCTAAGCGACTCGCCGGAAGTTAACTCGGTAAATACGCGTCCGAGAGAACTGGCGTCACGACACACGGTTTCGTATGCACAGTTTACCACGAATATAACGTTTAAAATCATCTAGGAACGATAGGAAAAAAGTTTACTCTTACCGCGAACCGTCTAACCGACACGGCGCGGTACTTAGCAATTTTATCGTTCCAGCGATACCTAAGCGACTCGCCGGAAGTTAACTCGGTAAATACGCGTCCGAGAGAACTGGCGTCACGACACACGGTTTCGTATGCACAGTTTACCACGAATATAACGTTTAAAATCATCTAGGAACGATAGGAAAAAAGTTTACTCTTACCGCGAACCGTCTAACCGACACGGCGCGGTACTTAGCAATTTTATCGTTCCAGCGATACCTAAGCGACTCGCCGGAAGTTAACTCGGTAAATACGCGTCCGAGAGAACTGGCGTCACGACACACGGTTTCGTATGCACAGTTTACCACGAATATAACGTTTAAAATCATCTAGGAACGATAGGAAAAAAGTTTACTCTTACCGCGAACCGTCTAACCGACACGGCGCGGTACTTAGCAATTTTATCGTTCCAGCGATACCTAAGCGACTCGCCGGAAGTTAACTCGCTTATAACTCGGTAAATACGCGTCCGAGAGAACTGGCGTCACGACACACGGTTTCGTATGCACAGTTTACCACGAATATAACGTTTAAAATCATCTAGGAACGATAGGAAAAAAGTTTACTCTTACCGCGAACCGTCTAACCGACACGGCGCGGTACTTAGCAATTTTATCGTTCCAGCGATACCTAAGCGACTCGCCGGAAGTTAACTCGGTAAATACGCGTCCGAGAGAACTGGCGTCACGACACACGGTTTCGTATGCACAGTTTACCACGAATATAACGTTTAAAATCATCTAGGAACGATAGGAAAAAAGTTTACTCTTACCGCGAACCGTCTAACCGACACGGCGCGGTACTTAGCAATTTTATCGTTCCAGCGATACCTAAGCGACTCGCCGGAAGTTAACTCGCTTATAACTCGGTAAATACGCGTCCGAGAGAACTGGCGTCACGACACACGGTTTCGTATGCACAGTTTACCACGAATATAACGTTTAAAATCATCTAGGAACGATAGGAAAAAAGTTTACTCTTACCGCGAACCGTCTAACCGACACGGCGCGGTACTTAGCAATTTTATCGTTCCAGCGATACCTAAGCGACTCGCCGGAAGTTAACTCGGTAAATACGCGTCCGAGAGAACTGGCGTCACGACACACGGTTTCGTATGCACAGTTTACCACGAATATAACGTTTAAAATCATCTAGGAACGATAGGAAAAAAGTTTACTCTTACCGCGAACCGTCTAACCGACACGGCGCGGTACTTAGCAATTTTATCGTTCCAGCGATACCTAAGCGACTCGCCGGAAGTTAACTCGGTAAATACGCGTCCGAGAGAACTGGCGTCACGACACACGGTTTCGTATGCACAGTTTACCACGAATATAACGTTTAAAATCATCTAGGAACGATAGGAAAAAAGTTTACTCTTACCGCGAACCGTCTAACCGACACGGCGCGGTACTTAGCAATTTTATCGTTCCAGCGATACCTAAGCGACTCGCCGGAAGTTAACTCGGTAAATACGCGTCCGAGAGAACTGGCGTCACGACACACGGTTTCGTATGCACAGTTTACCACGAATATAACGTTTAAAATCATCTAGGAACGATAGGAAAAAAGTTTACTCTTACCGCGAACCGTCTAACCGACACGGCGCGGTACTTAGCAATTTTATCGTTCCAGCGATACCTAAGCGACTCGCCGGAAGTTAACTCGGTAAATACGCGTCCGAGAGAACTGGCGTCACGACACACGGTTTCGTATGCACAGTTTACCACGAATATAACGTTTAAAATCATCTAGGAACGATAGGAAAAAAGTTTACTCTTACCGCGAACCGTCTAACCGACACGGCGCGGTACTTAGCAATTTTATCGTTCCAGCGATACCTAAGCGACTCGCCGGAAGTTAACTCGGTAAATACGCGTCCGAGAGAACTGGCGTCACGACACACGGTTTCGTATGCACAGTTTACCACGAATATAACGTTTAAAATCATCTAGGAACGATAGGAAAAAAGTTTACTCTTACCGCGAACCGTCTAACCGACACGGCGCGGTACTTAGCAATTTTATCGTTCCAGCGATACCTAAGCGACTCGCCGGAAGTTAACTCGGTAAATACGCGTCCGAGAGAACTGGCGTCACGACACACGGTTTCGTATGCACAGTTTACCACGAATATAACGTTTAAAATCATCTAGGAACGATAGGAAAAAAGTTTACTCTTACCGCGAACCGTCTAACCGACACGGCGCGGTACTTAGCAATTTTATCGTTCCAGCGATACCTAAGCGACTCGCCGGAAGTTAACTCGGTAAATACGCGTCCGAGAGAACTGGCGTCACGACACACGGTTTCGTATGCACAGTTTACCACGAATATAACGTTTAAAATCATCTAGGAACGATAGGAAAAAAGTTTACTCTTACCGCGAACCGTCTAACCGACACGGCGCGGTACTTAGCAATTTTATCGTTCCAGCGATACCTAAGCGACTCGCCGGAAGTTAACTCGGTAAATACGCGTCCGAGAGAACTGGCGTCACGACACACGGTTTCGTATGCACAGTTTACCACGAATATAACGTTTAAAATCATCTAGGAACGATAGGAAAAAAGTTTACTCTTACCGCGAACCGTCTAACCGACACGGCGCGGTACTTAGCAATTTTATCGTTCCAGCGATACCTAAGCGACTCGCCGGAAGTTAACTCGGTAAATACGCGTCCGAGAGAACTGGCGTCACGACACACGGTTTCGTATGCACAGTTTACCACGAATATAACGTTTAAAATCATCTAGGAACGATAGGAAAAAAGTTTACTCTTACCGCGAACCGTCTAACCGACACGGCGCGGTACTTAGCAATTTTATCGTTCCAGCGATACCTAAGCGACTCGCCGGAAGTTAACTCGGTAAATACGCGTCCGAGAGAACTGGCGTCACGACACACGGTTTCGTATGCACAGTTTACCACGAATATAACGTTTAAAATCATCTAGGAACGATAGGAAAAAAGTTTACTCTTACCGCGAACCGTCTAACCGACACGGCGCGGTACTTAGCAATTTTATCGTTCCAGCGATACCTAAGCGACTCGCCGGAAGTTAACTCGGTAAATACGCGTCCGAGAGAACTGGCGTCACGACACACGGTTTCGTATGCACAGTTTACCACGAATATAACGTTTAAAATCATCTAGGAACGATAGGAAAAAAGTTTACTCTTACCGCGAACCGTCTAACCGACACGGCGCGGTACTTAGCAATTTTATCGTTCCAGCGATACCTAAGCGACTCGCCGGAAGTTAACTCGGTAAATACGCGTCCGAGAGAACTGGCGTCACGACACACGGTTTCGTATGCACAGTTTACCACGAATATAACGTTTAAAATCATCTAGGAACGATAGGAAAAAAGTTTACTCTTACCGCGAACCGTCTAACCGACACGGCGCGGTACTTAGCAATTTTATCGTTCCAGCGATACCTAAGCGACTCGCCGGAAGTTAACTCGCTTATAACTCGGTAAATACGCGTCCGAGAGAACTGGCGTCACGACACACGGTTTCGTATGCACAGTTTACCACGAATATAACGTTTAAAATCATCTAGGAACGATAGGAAAAAAGTTTACTCTTACCGCGAACCGTCTAACCGACACGGCGCGGTACTTAGCAATTTTATCGTTCCAGCGATACCTAAGCGACTCGCCGGAAGTTAACTCGGTAAATACGCGTCCGAGAGAACTGGCGTCACGACACACGGTTTCGTATGCACAGTTTACCACGAATATAACGTTTAAAATCATCTAGGAACGATAGGAAAAAAGTTTACTCTTACCGCGAACCGTCTAACCGACACGGCGCGGTACTTAGCAATTTTATCGTTCCAGCGATACCTAAGCGACTCGCCGGAAGTTAACTCGGTAAATACGCGTCCGAGAGAACTGGCGTCACGACACACGGTTTCGTATGCACAGTTTACCACGAATATAACGTTTAAAATCATCTAGGAACGATAGGAAAAAAGTTTACTCTTACCGCGAACCGTCTAACCGACACGGCGCGGTACTTAGCAATTTTATCGTTCCAGCGATACCTAAGCGACTCGCCGGAAGTTAACTCGGTAAATACGCGTCCGAGAGAACTGGCGTCACGACACACGGTTTCGTATGCACAGTTTACCACGAATATAACGTTTAAAATCATCTAGGAACGATAGGAAAAAAGTTTACTCTTACCGCGAACCGTCTAACCGACACGGCGCGGTACTTAGCAATTTTATCGTTCCAGCGATACCTAAGCGACTCGCCGGAAGTTAACTCGGTAAATACGCGTCCGAGAGAACTGGCGTCACGACACACGGTTTCGTATGCACAGTTTACCACGAATATAACGTTTAAAATCATCTAGGAACGATAGGAAAAAAGTTTACTCTTACCGCGAACCGTCTAACCGACACGGCGCGGTACTTAGCAATTTTATCGTTCCAGCGATACCTAAGCGACTCGCCGGAAGTTAACTCGGTAAATACGCGTCCGAGAGAACTGGCGTCACGACACACGGTTTCGTATGCACAGTTTACCACGAATATAACGTTTAAAATCATCTAGGAACGATAGGAAAAAAGTTTACTCTTACCGCGAACCGTCTAACCGACACGGCGCGGTACTTAGCAATTTTATCGTTCCAGCGATACCTAAGCGACTCGCCGGAAGTTAACTCGGTAAATACGCGTCCGAGAGAACTGGCGTCACGACACACGGTTTCGTATGCACAGTTTACCACGAATATAACGTTTAAAATCATCTAGGAACGATAGGAAAAAAGTTTACTCTTACCGCGAACCGTCTAACCGACACGGCGCGGTACTTAGCAATTTTATCGTTCCAGCGATACCTAAGCGACTCGCCGGAAGTTAACTCGCTTATAACTCGGTAAATACGCGTCCGAGAGAACTGGCGTCACGACACACGGTTTCGTATGCACAGTTTACCACGAATATAACGTTTAAAATCATCTAGGAACGATAGGAAAAAAGTTTACTCTTACCGCGAACCGTCTAACCGACACGGCGCGGTACTTAGCAATTTTATCGTTCCAGCGATACCTAAGCGACTCGCCGGAAGTTAACTCGGTAAATACGCGTCCGAGAGAACTGGCGTCACGACACACGGTTTCGTATGCACAGTTTACCACGAATATAACGTTTAAAATCATCTAGGAACGATAGGAAAAAAGTTTACTCTTACCGCGAACCGTCTAACCGACACGGCGCGGTACTTAGCAATTTTATCGTTCCAGCGATACCTAAGCGACTCGCCGGAAGTTAACTCGGTAAATACGCGTCCGAGAGAACTGGCGTCACGACACACGGTTTCGTATGCACAGTTTACCACGAATATAACGTTTAAAATCATCTAGGAACGATAGGAAAAAAGTTTACTCTTACCGCGAACCGTCTAACCGACACGGCGCGGTACTTAGCAATTTTATCGTTCCAGCGATACCTAAGCGACTCGCCGGAAGTTAACTCGCTTATAACTCGGTAAATACGCGTCCGAGAGAACTGGCGTCACGACACACGGTTTCGTATGCACAGTTTACCACGAATATAACGTTTAAAATCATCTAGGAACGATAGGAAAAAAGTTTACTCTTACCGCGAACCGTCTAACCGACACGGCGCGGTACTTAGCAATTTTATCGTTCCAGCGATACCTAAGCGACTCGCCGGAAGTTAACTCGGTAAATACGCGTCCGAGAGAACTGGCGTCACGACACACGGTTTCGTATGCACAGTTTACCACGAATATAACGTTTAAAATCATCTAGGAACGATAGGAAAAAAGTTTACTCTTACCGCGAACCGTCTAACCGACACGGCGCGGTACTTAGCAATTTTATCGTTCCAGCGATACCTAAGCGACTCGCCGGAAGTTAACTCGCTTATAACTCGGTAAATACGCGTCCGAGAGAACTGGCGTCACGACACACGGTTTCGTATGCACAGTTTACCACGAATATAACGTTTAAAATCATCTAGGAACGATAGGAAAAAAGTTTACTCTTACCGCGAACCGTCTAACCGACACGGCGCGGTACTTAGCAATTTTATCGTTCCAGCGATACCTAAGCGACTCGCCGGAAGTTAACTCGGTAAATACGCGTCCGAGAGAACTGGCGTCACGACACACGGTTTCGTATGCACAGTTTACCACGAATATAACGTTTAAAATCATCTAGGAACGATAGGAAAAAAGTTTACTCTTACCGCGAACCGTCTAACCGACACGGCGCGGTACTTAGCAATTTTATCGTTCCAGCGATACCTAAGCGACTCGCCGGAAGTTAACTCGGTAAATACGCGTCCGAGAGAACTGGCGTCACGACACACGGTTTCGTATGCACAGTTTACCACGAATATAACGTTTAAAATCATCTAGGAACGATAGGAAAAAAGTTTACTCTTACCGCGAACCGTCTAACCGACACGGCGCGGTACTTAGCAATTTTATCGTTCCAGCGATACCTAAGCGACTCGCCGGAAGTTAACTCGGTAAATACGCGTCCGAGAGAACTGGCGTCACGACACACGGTTTCGTATGCACAGTTTACCACGAATATAACGTTTAAAATCATCTAGGAACGATAGGAAAAAAGTTTACTCTTACCGCGAACCGTCTAACCGACACGGCGCGGTACTTAGCAATTTTATCGTTCCAGCGATACCTAAGCGACTCGCCGGAAGTTAACTCGGTAAATACGCGTCCGAGAGAACTGGCGTCACGACACACGGTTTCGTATGCACAGTTTACCACGAATATAACGTTTAAAATCATCTAGGAACGATAGGAAAAAAGTTTACTCTTACCGCGAACCGTCTAACCGACACGGCGCGGTACTTAGCAATTTTATCGTTCCAGCGATACCTAAGCGACTCGCCGGAAGTTAACTCGGTAAATACGCGTCCGAGAGAACTGGCGTCACGACACACGGTTTCGTATGCACAGTTTACCACGAATATAACGTTTAAAATCATCTAGGAACGATAGGAAAAAAGTTTACTCTTACCGCGAACCGTCTAACCGACACGGCGCGGTACTTAGCAATTTTATCGTTCCAGCGATACCTAAGCGACTCGCCGGAAGTTAACTCGCTTATAACTCGGTAAATACGCGTCCGAGAGAACTGGCGTCACGACACACGGTTTCGTATGCACAGTTTAC
>CAKAJI010000033.1:45000-52500 GCA_916610255.1 Lasioglossum lativentre
ACCTAAGCGACTCGCCGGAAGTTAACTCGGTAAATACGCGTCCGAGAGAACTGGCGTCACGACACACGGTTTCGTATGCACAGTTTACCACGAATATAACGTTTAAAATCATCTAGGAACGATAGGAAA
Source organism: Lasioglossum lativentre (assembly GCA_916610255.1). Taxonomy (NCBI): domain Eukaryota; kingdom Metazoa; phylum Arthropoda; class Insecta; order Hymenoptera; family Halictidae; genus Lasioglossum; species Lasioglossum lativentre. The sequence continues at coordinate 45,130 of CAKAJI010000033.1, forward strand.
AAAGTTTACTCTTACCGCGAACCGTCTAACCGACACGGCGCGGGTACTTAGCAATTTTATCGTTCCAGCGATACCTAAGCGACTCGCCGGAAGTTAACTCGGTAAATACGCGTCCGAGAGAACTGGCGTCACGACACACGGTTTCGTATGCACAGTTTACCACGAATATAACGTTTAAAATCATCTAGGAACGATAGGAAAAAAGTTTACTCTTACCGCGAACCGTCTAACCGACACGGCGCGGTACTTAGCAATTTTATCGTTCCAGCGATACCTAAGCGACTCGCCGGAAGTTAACTCGCTTAACTCGGTAAATACGCGTCCGAGAGAACTGGCGTCACGACACACGGTTTCGTATGCACAGTTTACCACGAATATAACGTTTAAAATCATCTAGGAACGATAGGAAAAAAGTTTACTCTTACCGCGAACCGTCTAACCGACACGGCGCGGTACTTAGCAATTTTATCGTTCCAGCGATACCTAAGCGACTCGCCGGAAGTTAACTCGGTAAATACGCGTCCGAGAGAACTGGCGTCACGACACACGGTTTCGTATGCACAGTTTACCACGAATATAACGTTTAAAATCATCTAGGAACGATAGGAAAAAAGTTTACTCTTACCGCGAACCGTCTAACCGACACGGCGCGGTACTTAGCAATTTTATCGTTCCAGCGATACCTAAGCGACTCGCCGGAAGTTAACTCGCTTATACTCGGTAAATACGCGTCCGAGAGAACTGGCGTCACGACACACGGTTTCGTATGCACAGTTTACCACGAATATAACGTTTAAAATCATCTAGGAACGATAGGAAAAAAGTTTACTCTTACCGCGAACCGTCTAACCGACACGGCGCGGTACTTAGCAATTTTATCGTTCCAGCGATACCTAAGCGACTCGCCGGAAGTTAACTCGGTAAATACGCGTCCGAGAGAACTGGCGTCACGACACACGGTTTCGTATGCACAGTTTACCACGAATATAACGTTTAAAATCATCTAGGAACGATAGGAAAAAAGTTTACTCTTACCGCGAACCGTCTAACCGACACGGCGCGGTACTTAGCAATTTTATCGTTCCAGCGATACCTAAGCGACTCGCCGGAAGTTAACTCGCTTATAACTCGGTAAATACGCGTCCGAGAGAACTGGCGTCACGACACACGGTTTCGTATGCACAGTTTACCACGAATATAACGTTTAAAATCATCTAGGAACGATAGGAAAAAAGTTTACTCTTACCGCGAACCGTCTAACCGACACGGCGCGGTACTTAGCAATTTTATCGTTCCAGCGATACCTAAGCGACTCGCCGGAAGTTAACTCGGTAAATACGCGTCCGAGAGAACTGGCGTCACGACACACGGTTTCGTATGCACAGTTTACCACGAATATAACGTTTAAAATCATCTAGGAACGATAGGAAAAAAGTTTACTCTTACCGCGAACCGTCTAACCGACACGGCGCGGTACTTAGCAATTTTATCGTTCCAGCGATACCTAAGCGACTCGCCGGAAGTTAACTCGGTAAATACGCGTCCGAGAGAACTGGCGTCACGACACACGGTTTCGTATGCACAGTTTACCACGAATATAACGTTTAAAATCATCTAGGAACGATAGGAAAAAAGTTTACTCTTACCGCGAACCGTCTAACCGACACGGCGCGGTACTTAGCAATTTTATCGTTCCAGCGATACCTAAGCGACTCGCCGGAAGTTAACTCGGTAAATACGCGTCCGAGAGAACTGGCGTCACGACACACGGTTTCGTATGCACAGTTTACCACGAATATAACGTTTAAAATCATCTAGGAACGATAGGAAAAAAGTTTACTCTTACCGCGAACCGTCTAACCGACACGGCGCGGTACTTAGCAATTTTATCGTTCCAGCGATACCTAAGCGACTCGCCGGAAGTTAACTCGCTTATAACTCGGTAAATACGCGTCCGAGAGAACTGGCGTCACGACACACGGTTTCGTATGCACAGTTTACCACGAATATAACGTTTAAAATCATCTAGGAACGATAGGAAAAAAGTTTACTCTTACCGCGAACCGTCTAACCGACACGGCGCGGTACTTAGCAATTTTATCGTTCCAGCGATACCTAAGCGACTCGCCGGAAGTTAACTCGGTAAATACGCGTCCGAGAGAACTGGCGTCACGACACACGGTTTCGTATGCACAGTTTACCACGAATATAACGTTTAAAATCATCTAGGAACGATAGGAAAAAAGTTTACTCTTACCGCGAACCGTCTAACCGACACGGCGCGGTACTTAGCAATTTTATCGTTCCAGCGATACCTAAGCGACTCGCCGGAAGTTAACTCGGTAAATACGCGTCCGAGAGAACTGGCGTCACGACACACGGTTTCGTATGCACAGTTTACCACGAATATAACGTTTAAAATCATCTAGGAACGATAGGAAAAAAGTTTACTCTTACCGCGAACCGTCTAACCGACACGGCGCGGTCCTTAGCAATTTTATCGTTCCAGCGATACCTAAGCGACTCGCCGGAAGTTAACTCGGTAAATACGCGTCCGAGAGAACTGGCGTCACGACACACGGTTTCGTATGCACAGTTTACCACGAATATAACGTTTAAAATCATCTAGGAACGATAGGAAAAAAGTTTACTCTCGGACGCGGTACTTAGCAATTTTATCGTTCCAGCGATACCTAAGCGACTCGCCGGAAGTTAACTCGGTAAATACGCGTCCGAGAGAACTGGCGTCACGACACACGGTTTCGTATGCACAGTTTACCACGAATATAACGTTTAAAATCATCTAGGAACGATAGGAAAAAAGTTTACTCTTACCGCGAACCGTCTAACCGACACGGCGCGGTACTTAGCAATTTTATCGTTCCAGCGATACCTAAGCGACTCGCCGGAAGTTAACTCGGTAAATACGCGTCCGAGAGAACTGGCGTCACGACACACGGTTCGTATGCACAGTTTACCACGAATATAACGTTTAAAATCATCTAGGAACGATAGGAAAAAGTTTACTCTTACCGCGAACCGTCTAACCGACACGGCGCGGTACTTAGCAATTTATCGTTCCAGCGATACCTAAGCGACTCGCCGGAAGTTAACTCGCTTATAACTCGGTAAATACGCGTCCGAGAGAACTGGCGTCACGACACACCGGTTTCGTATGCACAGTTTACCACGAATATAACGTTTAAAATCATCTAGGAACGATAGGAAAAAAGTTTACTCTTACCGCGAACCGTCTAACCGACACGGCGCGGTACTTAGCAATTTTATCGTTCCAGCGATACCTAAGCGACTCGCCGGAAGTTAACTCGGTATATTATGTTCCGAGAGAACTGGCGTCACGACACACGGTTTCGTATGCACAGTTTACCACGAATATAACGTTTAAAATCATCTAGGAACGATAGGAAAAAAGTTTACTCTTACCGCGAACCGTCTAACCGACACGGCGCGGTACTTAGCAATTTTATCGTTCCAGCGATACCTAAGCGACTCGCCGGAAGTTAACTCGGTAAATACGCGTCCGAGAGAACTGGCGTCACGACCACACGGTTTCGTATGCACAGTTTACCACGAATATAACGTTTAAAATCATCTAGGAACGATAGGAAAAAAGTTTACTCTTACCGCGAACCGTCTAACCGACACGGCGCGGTACTTAGCAATTTTATCGTTCCAGCGATACCTAAGCGACTCGCCGGAAGTTAACTCGGTAAATACGCGTCCGAGAGAACTGGCGTCACGACACACGGTTTCGTATGCACAGTTTACCACGAATATAACGTTTAAAATCATCTAGGAACGATAGGAAAAAAGTTTACTCTTACCGCGAACCGTCTAACCGACACGGCGCGGTACTTAGCAATTTTATCGTTCCAGCGATACCTAAGCGACTCGCCGGAAGTTAACTCGGTAAATACGCGTCCGAGAGAACTGGCGTCACGACACACGGTTTCGTATGCACAGTTTACCACGAATATAACGTTTAAAATCATCTAGGAACGATAGGAAAAAAGTTTACTCTTACCGCGAACCGTCTAACCGACACGGCGCGGTACTTAGCAATTTTATCGTTCCAGCGATACCTAAGCGACTCGCCGGAAGTTAACTCGGTAAATACGCGTCCGAGAGAACTGGCGTCACGACACACGGTTTCGTATGCACAGTTTACCACGAATATAACGTTTAAAATCATCTAGGAACGATAGGAAAAAAGTTTACTCTTACCGCGAACCGTCTAACCGACACGGCGCGGTACTTAGCAATTTTATCGTTCCAGCGATACCTAAGCGACTCGCCGGAAGTTAACTCGGTAAATACGCGTCCGAGAGAACTGGCGTCACGACACACGGTTTCGTATGCACAGTTTACCACGAATATAACGTTTAAAATCATCTAGGAACGATAGGAAAAAAGTTTACTCTTACCGCGAACCGTCTAACCGACACGGCGCGGTACTTAGCAATTTTATCGTTCCAGCGATACCTAAGCGACTCGCCGGAAGTTAACTCGGTAAATACGCGTCCGAGAGAACTGGCGTCACGACACACGGTTTCGTATGCACAGTTTACCACGAATATAACGTTTAAAATCATCTAGGAACGATAGGAAAAAAGTTTACTCTTACCGCGAACCGTCTAACCGACACGGCGCGGTACTTAGCAATTTTATCGTTCCAGCGATACCTAAGCGACTCGCCGGAAGTTAACTCGGTAAATACGCGTCCGAGAGAACTGGCGTCACGACACACGGTTTCGTATGCACAGTTTACCACGAATATAACGTTTAAAATCATCTAGGAACGATAGGAAAAAAGTTTACTCTTACCGCGAACCGTCTAACCGACACGGCGCGGTACTTAGCAATTTTATCGTTCCAGCGATACCTAAGCGACTCGCCGGAAGTTAACTCGGTAAATACGCGTCCGAGAGAACTGGCGTCACGACACACGGTTTCGTATGCACAGTTTACCACGAATATAACGTTTAAAATCATCTAGGAACGATAGGAAAAAAGTTTACTCTTACCGCGAACCGTCTAACCGACACGGCGCGGTACTTAGCAATTTTATCGTTCCAGCGATACCTAAGCGACTCGCCGGAAGTTAACTCGGTAAATACGCGTCCGAGAGAACTGGCGTCACGACACACGGTTTCGTATGCACAGTTTACCACGAATATAACGTTTAAAATCATCTAGGAACGATAGGAAAAAAGTTTACTCTTACCGCGAACCGTCTAACCGACACGGCGCGGTACTTAGCAATTTTATCGTTCCAGCGATACCTAAGCGACTCGCCGGAAGTTAACTCGGTAAATACGCGTCCGAGAGAACTGGCGTCACGACACACGGTTTCGTATGCACAGTTTACCACGAATATAACGTTTAAAATCATCTAGGAACGATAGGAAAAAAGTTTACTCTTACCGCGAACCGTCTAACCGACACGGCGCGGTACTTAGCAATTTTATCGTTCCAGCGATACCTAAGCGACTCGCCGGAAGTTAACTCGGTAAATACGCGTCCGAGAGAACTGGCGTCACGACACACGGTTTCGTATGCACAGTTTACCACGAATATAACGTTTAAAATCATCTAGGAACGATAGGAAAAAAGTTTACTCTTACCGCGAACCGTCTAACCGACACGGCGCGGTACTTAGCAATTTTATCGTTCCAGCGATACCTAAGCGACTCGCCGGAAGTTAACTCGGTAAATACGCGTCCGAGAGAACTGGCGTCACGACACACGGTTTCGTATGCACAGTTTACCACGAATATAACGTTTAAAATCATCTAGGAACGATAGGAAAAAAGTTTACTCTTACCGCGAACCGTCTAACCGACACGGCGCGGTACTTAGCAATTTTATCGTTCCAGCGATACCTAAGCGACTCGCCGGAAGTTAACTCGGTAAATACGCGTCCGAGAGAACTGGCGTCACGACACACGGTTTCGTATGCACAGTTTACCACGAATATAACGTTTAAAATCATCTAGGAACGATAGGAAAAAAGTTTACTCTTACCGCGAACCGTCTAACCGACACGGCGCGGTACTTAGCAATTTTATCGTTCCAGCGATACCTAAGCGACTCGCCGGAAGTTAACTCGGTAAATACGCGTCCGAGAGAACTGGCGTCACGACACACGGTTTCGTATGCACAGTTTACCACGAATATAACGTTTAAAATCATCTAGGAACGATAGGAAAAAAGTTTACTCTTACCGCGAACCGTCTAACCGACACGGCGCGGTACTTAGCAATTTTATCGTTCCAGCGATACCTAAGCGACTCGCCGGAAGTTAACTCGGTAAATACGCGTCCGAGAGAACTGGCGTCACGGTCACCACGGTTTCGTATGCACAGTTTACCACGAATATAACGTTTAAAATCATCTAGGAACGATAGGAAAAAAGTTTACTCTTACCGCGACCGTCTACCGACACGGCGCGGTACTTAGCAATTTTATCGTTCCAGCGATACCTAAGCGACTCGCCGAAGTTAACTCCGCTATAACTCGGTAAATACGCGTCCGAGAGAACTGGCGTCACGACACACGGTTTCGTATGCACAGTTTACCACGAATATAACGTTTAAAATCATCTAGGAACGATAGGAAAAAAGTTTACTCTTACCGCGAAACCGTCTAACCGACACGGCGCGGTACTTAGCAATTTTATCGTTTCCCAGCGATACCTAAGCGACTCGCCGGAAGTTAACCTCGGTAAAATACGCGTCCGAGAGAACTGGCGTCACGACACACGGTTTCGTATGCACAGTTTACCACGAATATAACGTTTAAAATCATCTAGGAACGATAGGAAAAAAGTTTACTCTTACCGCGAACCGTCTAACCGACACGGCGCGGTACTTAGCAATTTTATCGTTCCAGCGATACCTAAGCGACTCGCCGGAAGTTAACTCGGTAAATACGCGTCCGAGAGAATGGCGTCACGACACACGGTTTCGTATGCACAGTTTACCACGAATAAACGTTTAAAATCATCTAGGAACGATAGGAAAAAAGTTTACTCTTACCGCGAACCGTCTAACCGACACGGCGCGGTACTTAGCAATTTTATCGTTCCAGCGATACCTAAGCGACTCGCCGGAAGTTAACTCGGTAAATACGCGTCCGAGAGAACTGGCGTCACGACACACGGTTTCGTATGCCACAGTTTACCACGAATATAACGTTTAAAATCATCTAGGAACGATAGGAAAATTGTTTACTCTTACCGCGAACCGTCTAACCGACACGGCCGCGGTACTTAGCAATTTTATCGTTCCAGCGATACCTAAGCGACTCGCCGGAAGTTAACTCGGTAAATACGCGTCCGAGAGAACTGGC
>CAKAJI010000033.1:57500-59281 GCA_916610255.1 Lasioglossum lativentre
ACATCGAGAGATAGAGAGACGAGAGGACCGGCTGTGAAGCTCCTCGCTTTTAAAGCTGCGTGAGTCTGACACCCTACTCTGTGTATGTACACACGAGCTTGGGACGAATGACCGCTGCCAGAGCCGGCTGAGAGTCCCGCTCTCTATTTATCGAGTTCGCGTATAACCAAGAGCACAAAACGTGTCGCCGCACGCGTTGTTCGTTGAAGAACGGTGTATATATTCGAGAGGACCGGCTGTGAAGCTCCTCGCGTGTTAAGGCTATGTGTTGCGAGTCTGACACCCTACTCTCTGTGGGGCGATAATACTGTGCACAAGAGTTGGGACGAACGATCGCGCCCGGCCAGAGTGAGAGAGCCGGCTGTGAAGTCCGCTAACATCGAATTCACATTTCCAATAAAAAGGAGGAGGGAAGTGTTCTGGATCCAGTATATCGGGTTGTCTATGATCCCCGTCGTTTTCAGAATTCCCCTCCGCGTTTTCCATTTTAAAGGTTTTTCAATGTACTGTTCGCCCGGCCGTGTCAGGTACGTGCTGTCTCCGCGCGTGCGTACTCTGCGCGGTTTCCGTTTCCACGGACGACTGTGTCGTCCTTAAAAACGACGCCTGAATCTCCTTCGCGCGCTGGTTGGAGTTTTCAGGTATCGGCGTTCTTACGAACCGCAGAACAAAGAGACAAAATATACATATATTGATTACAAATCAAAATTATACGATTACCCTGAACGGTGGATCACTTGGCTCGTGGGTCGATGAAGAACGCAGCTAATTGCGCGTCAACGTGTGAACTGCAGGACACATGAACATCGACATTTCGAACGCACATTGCGGTCCACGGATACAATTCCTGGACCACGCCTGGCTGAGGGTCGTTTACGTAACCAAATACTGCTTGCGTTGCTCTTGTAAGTCCCCGCCGTCGCTTACCTCTCCAATTTTATAAATATTGGAGGGCGCAAGAGCGTTTCTGAGTCGGGTTGCGAAGATGCTCTACGTACGAGCGAATGATGGGCGTTTCGTCGGCGTTTGACGCGGTTCTGTGAAATTGTAAATTTTGCATTGCGTCTAACAGTTTCGCGAGAATAGTAGAGAGATTGGTATTCTCACATTCGGACTTGCGTGAGGTGTTTTGCGGTGTCGCGAGTCGTACGACCGACCGCCCGTAAGACACCGCTCCGACGAGTTCGACATCTCTCACTTTCTCTGTGAAACGATTCGCATTGCGAAAGAAGCGTTTCACTCGTGAACATTCAACGCGCTCCCGCACGTCGCCTGACATGATGCGTATACGAAAGAGGTATAAAGAGTCAGTCTTTAAGAGACTATACAGATAATGGACACAAAAATAAGAGAAGATACAGACACCCGTGTATAAAATCTGTGTGGTGTGCGATGTAAGCCCCAGGGAGATATATATATATAAAGAGAAATACGCTTGTGCGTGGATGTGTTCTGTCTCTAATATTTAACATGCATGCGGAGGGTCGTCGTTGCCTAGCGACTTCTCGACAAACATTGTGAGAGTCCTTCGAGAAGAGAAAAAAGACGTTGGTCTCTCGTTCTACGAACGCTTGGATAATCGATGGACAGCGGAGCAACGCTAAATTGTGCGGGACGAGCACGCGTACTTGTATCGGGTTGAATAAAATTTCCCCGTCGTCGCGTGTCCTCGCTAATCAGCGTGTTGCCATTCCATCGCCACGTTCGTTTAATTGAATGACGACCGCGCGAGATCTCTCTCGTGTCTCTTTGGTTTGATCGAGATATGATGTCGTCTGTGC
>CAKAJI010000034.1:0-22390 GCA_916610255.1 Lasioglossum lativentre
TAATATGCAGTGTATCATTGAAAATACCTTATGATATAACGTAATATGCAGTGTAGCATTGAAAATACCTTATAATATATCGTAATTTGTAGTGTATCATTGAAAATACCTTCTCATATAACGTAATATGCAGTGTATCATTGAAAATACCTTATAATATATCGTTATTTGTTGTGTATCTTTGAAAATACCTTATAATATAACGTAATATGCAGTGTATCATTGAAAATACCTTATAATATATAGTAGTTTATCATTGAAAATACCTTATAATATAACTTAATATGCAGTGTATCATTGAAAATACCTTATAGTATAACGTAATATGCAGTGCATCATTGAAAATACCTTATGATATACCGTAATATGCAGTGTATCATTGAAAATACCTTATAATATAACGTAATATGCAGTGTATCATTGAAAATACCTTATAATATATCGTAATTTGTAGTGTATCATTGAAAATACCTTATAGTATAACGTAATATGCAGTGCATCATTGAAATACCTTATAATATAACGTAATATGCAGTGTATCATTGAAAATACCTTATAATATAACGTAATATGCAGTGTATCATTGAAAATACCTTATAATTTAACGTAATATGCAGTGTATCATTGAAAATACCTTATAATATAACGTAATATGCAGTGTATCATTGAAAATGCCTTCCCATATAACGTAATATGCAGTGTATCATTGAAAATACCTTATAATATATCGTAATTTGTAGTGTATCAATGAAAATACCTTCTCATATAACGTAATATGCAGTGTATCATTGAAAATACCTTATAATATATCGTTATTTGTTGTGTATCTTTGAAAATACCTTATAATATAACGTAATATGCAGTGTATCATTGAAAATACCTTATAATATATAGTAGTTTATCACTGAAAATACCTTATAATATAACTTAATATGCAGTGTATCATTGAAAATACCTTATAGTATAACGTAATATGCAGTGCATCATTGAAAATACCTTATAACATAACGTAATATGCAGTGTATCATTGAAAATACCTTATAATATAACGTAATATGCAGTGTATCATTGAAAATACCTTATAATATAACGTAATATGCAGTGTATCATTGAAAACACCTTATAATATAACGTAATATGCAGTGTATCATTGAAAATACCTTCCCATATAACGTAATATGCAATGTATCATTGAAAATACCTTATAATATAACGTAATATGCAGTGTATCATTGAAAATACCTTATAATATAACGTAATATGCAGTGTATCATTGAAAATACCTTATAATATAACGTAATATGCAGTGTATCATTGAAAATACCTTATAATATAACGTAATATGCAGTGTATCATTGAAAATACCTTATAATACGTAGTAGTTTATCATTGATAATACCTTATAATATATAGTAGTTTATCATTGAAAATACCTTATAATATATAGTAGTTTATCATTGAAAATACCTTATAATATAACGTAATATGCTGTGTATCATTGAAAATACCTTATAATATAACGTAATATGCAGTGTATCATTGAAAATACCTTCCCATATAACGTAATATGCACTGTATCATTGAAAATACCTTATAATATAACGTAATATGCAGTGTATCATTGAAAATACCTTATAATATAACGTATTATGCAGTGTATCATTGAAAATACCTTATAATATAACGTAATATGCAGTGTATCATTGAAAATACCTTATAATATATCGTAATTTGTAGTGTATCATTGAAAATACCTTATAATATAAGGTAATATGCAGTGTATCCTTGGAAATACCTTATAATATAACGTAATATGCAGTGTATCATTGAAAATACCTTATAATATATCGTAATTTGTAGTGTATCAATGAAAATACCTTCTCATATAACGTAATATGCAGTGTATCATTGAAAATACCTTATAATATATCGTTATTTGTAGTGTATCTTTGAAAATACCTTATAATATAACGTAATATGCAGTGTATCATTGAAAATACCTTATAATATATCGTTATTTGTAGTGTATCATTGAAAATACCTTATAATATAACGTAATATGCAGTGTATCATTGAAAATACCTTATAATATAACGTAATATGCAGTGTATCATTGAAAATACCTTATAATATAACGTAATATGCAGTGTATCATTGAAAATACCTTCAGATATAACGTAATATGCAGTGTATCATTGAAAATACCTTATAATATATCGTAATTTGTAGTGTATCAATGAAAATACCTTCTCATATAACGTAATATGCAGTGTATCATTGAAAATACCTTATAATATATCGTAATTTGTAGTGTATCAATGAAAATACCTTCTCATATAACGTAATATGCAGTGTATCATTGAAAATACCTTATGATATATCGTTATTTGTAGTGTATCTTTGAAAATACCTTATAATATAACGTAATATGCAGTGTATCATTGAAAATACCTTATAATATATCGTTATTTGTAGTGTATCATTGAAAATACCTTATAATATAACGTAATATGCAGTGTATCATTGAAAATACCTTATAATATAACGTAATATGCAGTGTATCATTGAAAATACCTTATAATATAACGTAATATGCAGTGTATCATTGAAAATACCTTCAGATATAACGTAATATGCAGTGTATCATTGAAAATACCTTATGATATACCGTAATATGCAGTGTATCATTGAAAATACCTTATAATATAACGTAATATGCAGTGTATCATTGAAAATACCTTATAATATATCGTAATTTGTAGTGTATCATTGAAAATACCTTATAGTATAACGTAATATGCAGTGCATCATTGAAAATACCTTATAATATAACGTAATATGCAGTGTATCATTGAAAATACCTTATAATATAACGTAATATGCAGTGTATCATTGAAAATACCTTATAATTTAACGTAATATGCAGTGTATCATTGAAAATACCTTATAATATAACGTAATATGCAGTGTATCATTGAAAATACCTTCCCATATAACGTAATATGCAGTGTATCATTCAAAATACCTTCCCATATAACGTAATATGCAGTGTATCATTGAAAATACCTTATAATATAACGTAATATGCAGTGTATCATTGAAAATACCTTATAATATAACGTAATATGCAGTGTATCATTGAAAATACCTTATAATATAACGTAATATGCAGTGTATCATTGAAAATACCATATAATATAACGTAATATGCAGTGTATCATTGAATATACCTTATGATATAACGTAATTTGTAGTGTATCATTGAAAATACCTTATAATATATAGTAGTTTATCATTGAAAATACCTTATAGTATAACGTAATATGCAGTGTGTCATTGAAAATACCTTGTAATATAACGTAATATGCAGTGTATCATTGGAAATACCTTATAATATAACGTAATATGCAGTGTATCATTGAAAATACCTTATAATACGTAGTAGTTTATAATTGAAAATACCTTATAATATAACGTAATATGCAGTGTATCATTGAAAATACCTTATAATACGTAGTAGTTTATCATTGATAATACCTTCTAATATATAGTAGTTTATCATTGAAAATACCTTATAATATATAGTAGTTTATCATTGAAAATACCTTATAATATAACGTAATATGCTGTGTATCATTGAAAATACCTTATAATATAACGTAATATGCAGGGTATCATTGAAAATACCTTATAATATATCGTAATTTGTAGTGTATCATTGAAAATACCTTATAATATAACGTAATTTGTAGTGTATCAATGAAAATACCTTCTCATATAACGTAATATGCAGTGTATCATTGAAAATACCTTATAATATATCGTAATATGCAGGGTATCATTGAAAATACCTTATAATATATCGTAATTTGTAGTGTATCATTGAAAATACCTTAGAATATATGGTAATGCTAGTCTATCACTGAAAATACCTTATAATATAACGTAATATGCAGTCTACCATTGAAAATACATTATAAAATAATGTAATATGTAGTCTGTCATTGAAAATACCTTATAATATAACGCAATATGCAGTGTATCATTGAAAATACCTTATAATATAACGTAATATACTGTGTATCTTTGAAATTACCTTATAATATAACGTATTATGCAGTGTATCATTGAAAATACCTTATAGTATAACGTAATATGCAGTGTGTCATTGAAAATACCTTGTAATATAACGTAATATGCAGTGTATCATTGGAAATACCTTATAATATAACGTAATATGCAGTGTATCATTGAAAATACCTTATAATACGTAGTAGTTTATAATTGAAAATACCTTATAATATAACGTAATATGCAGTGTATCATTGAAAATACCTTATAATACGTAGTAGTTTATCATTGATAATACCTTCTAATATATAGTAGTTTATCATTGAAAATACCTTATAATATATAGTAGTTTATCTTTGAAAATACCTTATAATATAACGTAATATGCTGTGTATCATTGAAAATACCTTATAATATAACGTAATATGCAGTGTATCATTGAAAATACCTTATAATATAACGTAATATGCAGTGTATCATTGAAAATACCTTCCCATATAACGTAATATGCAGTGTATCATTCAAAATACCTTCCCATATAACGTAATATGCAGTGTATCATTGAAAATACCTTATAATATATCGTAATTTGTAGTGTATCATTGAAAATACCTTATAATATAACGTAATATGCAGTGTATCATTGAAAATACCTTATAATATAACGTAATATGCAGTGTATCATTGAAAATACCATATAATATAACGTAATATGCAGTGTATCATTGAAAATACCTTATAATATAACGTAATATGCAGTGTATCATTGAAAATACCTTAGAATATATGGTAATTCTAGTCTATCAATGAAAATACCTTATAATATAACGCAATATGCAGTGTATCATTGAAAATACCTTATAATACGTAGTAGTTTATCATTGAAAATACCTTATAATATAACGTATAATGCAGTGTATCATTGAAAATACCTTATAATACGTAGTAGTTTATCATTGAAAATACCTTATAATATATAGTAGTTTATCATTGAAAATACCTTATAATATATAGTAGTTTATCATTGAAAATACCTTATAATATAACGTAATATGCTGTGTATCATTGAAAATACCTTCCCATATAACGTAATATGCAGTGTATCATTCAAAATACCTTCCCATATAACGTAATATGCAGTGTATCATTGAAAATACCTTATAATATAGCGTAATATGCAGTGTATCATTGAAAATACCTTATAATATAACGTAATATGCAGGGTATCATTGAAAATACCTTATAATATATCGTAATTTGTAGTGTATCATTGAAAATACCTTATAATATAACGTAATTTGTAGTGTATCAATGAAAATACCTTCTCATATAACGTAATATGCAGTGTATCATTGAAAATACCTTATAATATATCGTAATATGCAGGGTATCATTGAAAATACCTTGTAATATATCGTAATATGCAGTGTATCATTGAAAATACCTTATAATATAACGTAATATGCAGGGTATAATTGAAAATACCTTATAATATATCGTAATTTGTAGTGTATCATTGAAAATACCTTAGAATATATGGTAATGCTAGTCTATCACTGAAAATACCTTATAATATAACGTAATATGCAGTCTACCATTGAAAATACATTATAAAATAATGTAATATGTAGTCTGTCATTGAAAATACCTTATAATATAACGAAATATGCAGTGTATCATTGAAAATACCTTATAATATAACGTAATATACTGTGTATCTTTGAAATTACCTTATAATATAACGTATTATGCAGTGTATCATTGAAAATACCTTATAATATAACGTAATATGCAGGGTATAATTGAAAATACCTTATGATATAACGTAATTTGTAGTGTATCATTGAAAATACCTTGTAATATATCGTAATTTGGAGTGTATCAATGAAAATACCTTATAATATAACGTAATATGCAGTGTATCATTGAAAATACCTTGTAATATATCGTAATTTGTATTGTATCATTGAAAATACCTTATAGTATAACGTAATATGCAGTGCATCATTGAAAATACCTTATAATATCACGTAATATGCAGTGTATCATTGAAAATACCTTATAATATAACGTAATATGCAGGGTATCATTGAAAATACCTTATAATATATCGTAATTTGTAGTGTATCATTGAAAATACCTTATAATATAACGTAATATGCAGTGTATCATTGAAAATACCTTATAATATAACGTAATATGCAGGGTATAATTGAAAATACCTTATGATATAACGTAATTTGTAGTGTATCATTGAAAATACCTTATAATATATAGTAGTTTATTATTGAAAATACCTTATAATATAACGTAATATGCTGTGTATCATTGAAAATACCTTATAATATAACGTAATATGCAGTGTATCATTGAAAATACCTTATAATATAACGTAATATGCAGTGTATCATTGAAAATACCTTGTAATATATCGTAATTTGGAGTGTATCAATGAAAATACCTTATAATATAACGTAATATGCAGTGTATCATTGAAAATACCTTGTAATATATCGTAATTTGTATTGTATCATTGAAAATACCTTATAGTATAACGTAATATGCAGTGTATCATTGAAAATACCTTATAATATAACGTAATATGCAGGGTATAATTGAAAATACCTTGTAATATATCGTAATTTGGAGTGTATCAATGAAAATACCTTATAATATAACGTAATATGCAGTGTATCATTGAAAATACCTTGTAATATATCGTAATTTGTATTGTATCATTGAAAATACCTTATAATATAACGTAATATGCAGTCTACCATTGAAAATACATTATAAAATAATGTAATATGTAGTCTGTCATTGTAAATACCTTATAATATAACGCAATATGCAGTGTATCATTGAAAATACCTTATAATATAACGTAATATACTGTGTATCTTTGAAATTACCTTATAATATAACGTAATATGCAGTGTATCATTGAAAATACCTTATAATATAACGTAATATGCAGTGTATCATTGAAAATACCTTATAATATATCGTAATATACAGTATACCATTGAAAATACTTATAGTATAACGTAATATGCAGTGTATCATTGAAAATACCTTATAATATAACGTAATATGCAGGGTATAATTGAAAATACCTTGTAATATATCGTAATTTGGAGTGTATCAATGAAAATACCTTATAATATAACGTAATATGCAGTGTATCATTGAAAATACCTTATAATATATCGTAATTTGTATTGTATCATTGAAAATACCTTATAATATAACGTAATATGCAGTCTACCATTGAAAATACATTATAAAATAATGTAATATGTAGTCTGTCATTGTAAATACCTTATAATATAACGCAATATGCAGTGTATCATTGAAAATACCTTATAATATAACGTAATATACTGTGTATCATTGAAATTACCTTATAATATAACGTAATATGCAGTGTATCATTGAAAATACCTTATAATATAACGTAATATGCAGTGTATCATTGAAAATACCTTATAATATATCGTAATATACAGTATACCATTGAAAATACTTATAGTATAACGTAATATGCAGTGTATCATTGAAAATACCTTATAATATAACGTAATATGCAGGGTATAATTGAAAATACCTTGTAATATATCGTAATTTGGAGTGTATCAATGAAAATACCTTATAATATAACGTAATATGCAGTGTATCATTGAAAATACCTTGTAATATATCGTAATTTGTATTGTATCATTGAAAATACCTTATAATATAACGTAATATGCTGTGTATCATTGAAAATACCTTATAATATATCGTAATTTGTAGTGTATCAATGAAAATACCTTATAATATAACGTAATATGCAGTGTATCATTGAAAATACCTTATAATATATCGTAATTTGTAGTGTATCAATGAAAATACCTTCTCATATAACGTAATATGCAGTGTATCATTGAAAATACCTTATAATATATCGTAATTTGTAGTGTATCATTGAAAATACCTTATAATATAACGTAATATGCAGTGTATCATTGAAAATACCTTATAATATAATGTAATATGCAGGGTATCATTGAAAATACCTTATAATATATCGTAATTTGTAGTGAATCAATGAAAATACCTTCTCATGTAACGTAATATGCAGTGTATCATTGAAAATACCTTATAATATATCGTAATTTGTAGTGTATCTTTGAAAATACCTTATAATATAACGTAATATGCAGTGTATCATAGAAAATACCTTATAATATATAGCAGTTTATCATTGAAAATACCTTATAATATATAGCAGTTTATCATTGAAAATACCTTATAATATAACTTAATATGCAGGGTATCATTGAAAATACCTTATAATATAACGTAATATGCAGGGTATCATTGAAAATACCTTATAATACATCGTAATTTGTAGTTTATCATTGAAAATACCTTATAATATAACGTAATATGCTGTGTATCATTGAAAATACCTTATAATATATCGTAATTTGTAGTGTAGCAATGAAAATACCTTATAATATAACGTAATATGCAGTGTATCATTGAAAATACCTTATAATATATAGTAGTTTATCATTGAAAATACCTTATAATATAACGTAATATGCAGGGTATCATTGAAAATACCTTATAATATATAGTAGTTTATCATTGAAAATACCTTATAATATAACGTAATATGCAGTGTATCATTGAAAATACCTTATAATATATCGTTATTTGTAGTGTATCATTGAAAATACCTTATAATATAACGTAATATGCAGTGTATCATTGAAAATACCTTATAATATAACGTAATATGCAGTGTATCATTGAAAATACCTTATAATATAACGTAATATGCAGTGTATCATTGAAAATACCTTCCCATATAACTTAATATGCAGTGTATCATTGAAAATACCTTATGATATAACGTAATATGCAGTGTATCATTGAAAATACCTTAGAATATATGGTAATTCTAGTCTATCAATGAAAATACCTTATAATATAACGTAATATGCAGTGTATCATTGAAAATACCTTATAATATATCGTAACTTGTAGTGTATCATTGAAAATACCTTATAATATAACGTAATATGCAGTGTATCATTGAAAATACCTTATAATATAACGTAATATGCAGTGTATCATTGAAAATACCTTCCCATATAACTTAATATGCAGTGTATCATTGAAAATACCTTGTAATATATCGTAATTTGGAGTGTATCAATGAAAATACCTTATAATATAACGTAATATGCAGTGTATCATTGAAAATACCTTATAATATAACGTAATATGCAGTGTATCATTGAAAATACCTTCCCATATAACTTAATATGCAGTGTATCATTGAAAATACCTTATGATATAACGTAATATGCAGTGTATCATTGAAAATACCTTAGAATATATGGTAATTCTAGTCTATCAATGAAAATACCTTATAATATAACGTAATATGCAGTGTATCATTGAAAATACCTTATAATATATCGTAACTTGTAGTGTATCATTGAAAATACCTTATAATATAACGTAATATGCAGTGTATCATTGAAAATACCTTATAATATAACGTAATATGCAGTGTATCATTGAAAATACCTTCCCATATAACTTAATATGCAGTGTATCATTGAAAATACCTTGTAATATATCGTAATTTGGAGTGTATCAATGAAAACACCTTATAATATAACGTAATATGCAGTGTATCATTGAAAATACCTTCCCATATAACTTAATATGCAGTGTATCATTGAAAATACCTTATGATATAACGTAATATGCAGTGTATCATTGAAAATACCTTAGAATATATGGTAATTCTAGTCTATCAATGAAAATACCTTATAATATAACGTAATATGCAGTGTATCATTGAAAATACCTTATAATATATCGTAACTTGTAGTGTATCATTGAAAATACCTTATAATATAACGTAATATGCAGTGTATCATTGAAAATACCTTATAATATAACGTAATATGCAGTGTATCATTGAAAATACCTTCCCATATAACTTAATATGCAGTGTATCATTGAAAATACCTTGTAATATGTCGTAATTTGGAGTGTATCAATGAAAATACCTTATAATATAACGTAATATGCAGTGTATCATAGAAAATACCTTATAATATATAGCAGTTTATCATTGAAAATACCTTATAATATAACTTAATATGCAGAGTATCATTGAAAATACCTTATAATATATCGTAATTTGTAGTGTATCATTGAAAATACCTTAGAATATATGGTAATTCTTGTCTATCAATGAAAATACCTTATAATATAACGTAATATGCAGTGTATCATTGAAAATACCTTATAATATATAGTAGTTTATCATTGAAAATACCTTATAATATAACGTAATATGCAGGGTATCATTGAAAATACCTTATAATATATAGTAGTTTATCATTGAAAATACCTTATAATATAACGTAATATGCAGTGTATCATTGAAAATACCTTATAATATATCGTTATTTGTAGTGTATCATTGAAAATACCTTATAATATAACGTAATATGCAGTGTATCATTGAAAATACCTTATAATATAACGTAATATGCAGTGTATCATTGAAAATACCTTATAATATAACGTAATATGCAGTGTATCATTGAAAATACCTTCCCATATAACTTAATATGCAGTGTATCATTGAAAATACCTTATGATATAACGTAATATGCAGTGTATCATTGAAAATACCTTAGAATATATGGTAATTCTAGTCTATCAATGAAAATACCTTATAATATAACGTAATATGCAGTGTATCATTGAAAATACCTTATAATATATCGTAACTTGTAGTGTATCATTGAAAATACCTTATAATATAACGTAATATGCAGTGTATCATTGAAAATACCTTATAATATAACGTAATATGCAGTGTATCATTGAAAATACCTTCCCATATAACTTAATATGCAGTGTATCATTGAAAATACCTTGTAATATATCGTAATTTGGAGTGTATCAATGAAAATACCTTATAATATAACGTAATATGCAGTGTATCATTGAAAATACCTTATAATATAACGTAATATGCAGTGTATCATTGAAAATACCTTCCCATATAACTTAATATGCAGTGTATCATTGAAAATACCTTATGATATAACGTAATATGCAGTGTATCATTGAAAATACCTTAGAATATATGGTAATTCTAGTCTATCAATGAAAATACCTTATAATATAACGTAATATGCAGTGTATCATTGAAAATACCTTATAATATATCGTAACTTGTAGTGTATCATTGAAAATACCTTATAATATAACGTAATATGCAGTGTATCATTGAAAATACCTTATAATATAACGTAATATGCAGTGTATCATTGAAAATACCTTCCCATATAACTTAATATGCAGTGTATCATTGAAAATACCTTGTAATATATCGTAATTTGGAGTGTATCAATGAAAATACCTTATAATATAACGTAATATGCAGTGTATCATTGAAAATACCTTGTAATATATCGTAATTTGTATTGTATCATTGAAAATACCTTATAGTATAACGTAATATGCAGTGTATCATTGAAAATACCTTATAATATAACGTAATATGCAGGGTATAATTGAAAATACCTTATAATACATCGTAATTTGTAGTGTATCATTGAAAATACCTTAGAATATATGGTAATGCTAGTCTATCACTGAAAATACCTTATAATTTAACGTAATATGCAGTCTACCATTGAAAATACATTATAAAATAATGTAATATGTAGTCTGTCATTGTAAATACCTTATAATGTAACGCAATATGCAGTGTATCATTGAAAATACCTTATAATATAACGTAATATACTGTGTATCTTTGAAATTACCTTATAATATAACGTAATATGCAGTGTATCATTGAAAATACCTTATAATATAACGTAATATGCAGTGTATCATTGAAAATACCTTATAATATATCGTAATATACAGTGTACCATTGAAAATACTTATAATATAACGTAATATGCAGTGTATCATTGAAAATACCGTATAATATATAGTAGTTTATCATTGAAAATACCTTATAATATAACGTAATATGCTGTGTATCATTGAAAATACCTTATAATATATCGTAATTTGTAGTGTATCAATGAAAATACCTTATAATATAACGTAATATGCAGTGTATCATTGAAAATACCTTGTAATATATCGTAATTTGTATTGTATCATTGAAAATACCTTATAGTATAACGTAATATGCAGTGCATCATTGAAAATACCTTATAATATAACGTAATATGCAGTGTATCATTGAAAATACCTTATAATATAACGTAATATGCAGGGTATCATTGAAAATACCTTATAATATATCGTAATTTGTAGTGTATCAATGAAAATACCTTCTCATATAACGTAATATGCAGTGTATCATTGAAAATACCTTATAATATATCGTAATTTGTAGTGTATCTTTGAAAATACCTTATAATATAACGTAATATGCAGTGTATCATAGAAAATACCTTATAATATATAGCAGTTTATCATTGAAAATACCTTATAGTATAACGTAATATGCAGTGCATCATTGAAAATACCTTATAATATAACGTAATATGCAGTGTATCATTGAAAATACCTTTTAATATAACTTAATATGCAGTGTATCATTGAAAATACCTTATGATATAACGTAATATGCAGTGTATCATTGAAAATACCTTAGAATATATGGTAATTCTAGTCTATCAATGAAAATACCTTATAATATAACGTAATATGCAGGGTATCATTGAAAATACCTTATAATATATAGCAGTTTATCATTGAAAATACCTTTTAATATAACTTAATATGCAGTGTATCTTTGAAATTACCTTATAATATAACGTAATATGCAGTGTATCATTGAAAATACCTTATAATATAACGTAATATGCAGTGTATCATTGAAAATACCTTATAATATATCGTAATATACAGTGTACCATTGAAAATACTTATAATATAACGTAATATGCAGTGTATCATTGAAAATACCGTATAATATATAGTAGTTTATCATTGAAAATACCTTATAATATAACGTAATATGCTGTGTATCATTGAAAATACCTTATAATATATCGTAATTTGTAGTGTATCAATGAAAATACCTTATAATATAACGTAATATGCAGTGTATCATTGAAAATACCTTGTAATATATCGTAATTTGTATTGTATCATTGAAAATACCTTATAATATAACGTAATATGCAGTGTATCATTGAAAATACCTTATAATATATCGTAACTTGTAGTGTATCATTGAAAATACCTTATAATATAACGTAATATGCAGTGTATCATTGAAAATACCTTATAATATAACGTAATATGCAGTGTATCATTGAAAATACCTTCCCATATAACTTAATATGCAGTGTATCATTGAAAATACCTTGTAATATATCGTAATTTGGAGTGTATCAATGAAAACACCTTATAATATAACGTAATATGCAGTGTATCATTGAAAATACCTTGTAATATATCGTAATTTGTATTGTATCATTGAAAATACCTTATAGTATAACGTAATATGCAGTGTATCATTGAAAATACCTTATAATATAACGTAATATGCAGGGTATAATTGAAAATACCTTATAATACATCGTAATTTGTAGTGTATCATTGAAAATACCTTAGAATATATGGTAATGCTAGTCTATCACTGAAAATACCTTATAATTTAACGTAATATGCAGTCTACCATTGAAAATACATTATAAAATAATGTAATATGTAGTCTGTCATTGTAAATACCTTATAATGTAACGCAATATGCAGTGTATCATTGAAAATACCTTATAATATAACGTAATATACTGTGTATCTTTGAAATTACCTTATAATATAACGTAATATGCAGTGTATCATTGAAAATACCTTATAATATAACGTAATATGCAGTGTATCATTGAAAATACCTTATAATATATCGTAATATACAGTGTACCATTGAAAATACTTATAATATAACGTAATATGCAGTGTATCATTGAAAATACCGTATAATATATAGTAGTTTATCATTGAAAATACCTTATAATATAACGTAATATGCTGTGTATCATTGAAAATACCTTATAATATATCGTAATTTGTAGTGTATCAATGAAAATACCTTATAATATAACGTAATATGCAGTGTATCATTGAAAATACCTTGTAATATATCGTAATTTGTATTGTATCATTGAAAATACCTTATAGTATAACGTAATATGCAGTGCATCATTGAAAATACCTTATAATATAACGTAATATGCAGTGTATCATTGAAAATACCTTATAATATAACGTAATATGCAGGGTATCATTGAAAATACCTTATAATATATCGTAATTTGTAGTGTATCAATGAAAATACCTTCTCATATAACGTAATATGCAGTGTATCATTGAAAATACCTTATAATATATCGTAATTTGTAGTGTATCTTTGAAAATACCTTATAATATAACGTAATATGCAGTGTATCATAGAAAATACCTTATAATATATAGCAGTTTATCAATGAAAATACCTTATAGTATAACGTAATATGCAGTGCATCATTGAAAATACCTTATAATATAACGTAATATGCAGTGTATCATTGAAAATACCTTTTAATATAACTTAATATGCAGTGTATCATTGAAAATACCTTATGATATAACGTAATATGCAGTGTATCATTGAAAATACCTTAGAATATATGGTAATTCTAGTCTATCAATGAAAATACCTTATAATATAACGTAATATGCAGGGTATCATTGAAAATACCTTATAATATATAGCAGTTTATCATTGAAAATACCTTTTAATATAACTTAATATGCAGTGTATCATTGAAAATACCTTATGATATAACGTAATATGCAGTGTATCATTGAAAATACCTTAGAATATGTGGTAATTCTAGTCTATCAATGAAAATACCTTATAATATAACGTAATATGCAGGGTATCATTGAAAATACCTTATAATATATCGTAATTTGTAGTGTATCATTGAAAATACCTTATAATATAACGTAATATGCAGTGTATCATTGAAAATACCTTATAATATATCGTAATTTGTAGTGTATCAATGAAAATACCTTCTCATATAACGTAATATGCAGTGTATCATTGAAAATACCTTATAATATATCGTAATTTGTAGTGTATCATTGAAAATACCTTATAATATAACGTAATATGCAGTGTATCATTGAAAATACCTTATAATATAACGTAATATGCAGTGTATCATTGAAAATACCTTATAATATATCGTAATTTGTAGTGTATCAATGAAAATACCTTCTCATATAACGTAATATGCAGTGTATCATTGAAAATACCTTATAATATATCGTAATTTGTAGTGTATCATTGAAAATACCTTATAATATAACGTAATATGCAGTGTATCATTGAAAATACCTTATAATATAATGTAATATGCAGGGTATCATTGAAAATACCTTATAATATATCGTAATTTGTAGTGTATCAATGAAAATACCTTCTCATGTAACGTAATATGCAGTGTATCTTTGAAAATACCTTATAATATATCGTAATTTGTAGTGTATCTTTGAAAATACCTTATAATATAACGTAATATGCAGTGTATCATAGAAAATACCTTATAATATATAGCAGTTTATCATTAAAAATACCTTATAATATATAGCAGTTTATCATTGAAAATACCTTATAATATAACTTAATATGCAGGGTATCATTGAAAATACCTTATAATATAACGTAATATGCAGGGTATCATTGAAAATACCTTATAATATATCGTAATTTGTAGTGTATCATTGAAAATACCTTATAATATAACGTAATATGCAGTGTATCATTGAAAATACCTTAGAATATATGGTAATTCTAGTCTATCAATGAAAATACCTTATAATATAACGTAATATGCAGGGTATCATTGAAAATACCTTATAATATATCGTAATTTGTAGTGTATCATTGAAAATACCTTATAATATAACGTAATATGCAGTGTATCATTGAAAATACCTTTTAATATAACTTAATATGCAGTGTATCATTGAAAATACCTTATGATATAACGTAATATGCAGTGTATCATTGAAAATACCTTAGAATATATGGTAATTCTAGTCTATCAATGAAAATACCTTATAATATAACGTAATATGCAGGGTATCATTGAAAATACCTTATAATATATAACAGTTTATCATTGAAAATACCTTTTAATATAACTTAATATGCAGTGTATCATTGAAAATACCTTATGATATAACGTAATATGCAGTGTATCATTGAAAATACCTTAGAATATATGGTAATTCTAGTCTATCAATGAAAATACCTTATAATATAACGTAATATGCAGGGTATCATTGAAAATACCTTATAATATATCGTAATTTGTAGTGTATCATTGAAAATACCTTATAATATAACGTAATATGCAGTGTATCATTGAAAATACCTTATAATATATCGTAATTTGTAGTGTATCAATGAAAATACCTTCTCATATAACGTAATATGCAGTGTATCATTGAAAATACCTTATAATATATCGTAATTTGTAGTGTATCATTGAAAATACCTTATAATATAACGTAATATGCAGTGTATCATTGAAAATACCTTATAATATAATGTAATATGCAGGGTATCATTGAAAATACCTTATAATATATCGTAATTTGTAGTGTATCAATGAAAATACCTTCTCATGTAACGTAATATGCAGTGTATCATTGAAAATACCTTATAATATATCGTAATTTGTAGTGTATCTTTGAAAATACCTTATAATATAACGTAATATGCAGTGTATCATAGAAAATACCTTATAATATATAGCAGTTTATCATTGAAAATACCTTATAATATATAGCAGTTTATCATTGAAAATACCTTATAATATAACTTAATATGCAGGGTATCATTGAAAATACCTTATAATATAACGTAATATGCAGGGTATCATTGAAAATACCTTATAATATATCGTAATTTGTAGTGTAGCAATGAAAATACCTTATAATATAACGTAATATGCAGTGTATCATTGAAAATACCTTATAATATATCGTAATTTGTATTTTATCATTGAAAATACCTTATAGTATAACGTAATATGCAGTGCATCATTGAAAATACCTTATAATATATCGTAATTTGTAGTGTATCGATGAAATTACCTTCTCATATAACGTAATATGCAGTGTATCATTGAAAATACCTTATAATATATCGTAATTTGTAGTGTATCTTTGAAAATACCTTATAATATAACGTAAAATTCAGTGTATCATAGAAAATACCTTATAATATATAGCAGTTTATCATTGAAAATACCTTATAATATAACTTAATATGCAGGGTATCATTGAAAATACCTTATAATATATCGTAATTTGTAGTGTATCATTGAAAATACCTTAGAATATATGGTAATTCTTGTCTATCAATGAAAATACCTTATAATATAACGTAATATGCAGTGTATCATTGAAAATACCTTATAATATATAGTAGTTTATCATTGAAAATACCTTATAATATAACGTAATATGCAGTGTATCATTGAAAATACCTTATAATATAACGTAATATGCAGTGTATCATTGAAAATACCTTCCCATATAACTTAATATGCAGTGTATCATTGAAAATACCTTATGATATAACGTAATATGCAGTGTATCATTGAAAATACCTTAGAATATATGGTAATTCTAGTCTATCAATGAAAATACCTTATAACATAACGTAATATGCAGTGTATCATTGAAAATACCTTATAATATATCGTAACTTGTAGTGTATCATTGAAAATACCTTATAATATAACGTAATATGCAGTGTATCATTGAAAATACCTTATAATATAACGTAATATGCAGTGTATCATTGAAAATACCTTCCCATATAACTTAATATGCAGTGTATCATTGAATATACCTTATGATATAACGTAATTTGTAGTGTATCATTGAAAATACCTTATAATATATAGTAGTTTATCATTGAAAATACATTATAAAATAATGTAATATGTAGTCTGTCATTGAAAATACCTTATAATATAACGTAATATGCAGGGTATCATTGAAAATACCTTATAATATATCGTAATTTGTAGTGTATCATTGAAAATAACTTAGAATATATGGTAATTCTAGTCTATCATTGAAAATACCTTATAATATAACGTAATATGCAGGGTATCATTGAAAATACCTTATAATATATCGTAATATGCAGTGTATCATTGAAAATACCTTATAATGTTATGTAATATGCAGTCTACCATTGAAAATACATTATAAAATAATGTAATATGCAGTCTGTCATTGAAAATACCTTATAAAATAACGTAATATGCAGTATACCATTGAAAATACATATAATATAACGTAATATGCAGTTTATCATTGAAAATACCTTATAATATAACGTAATATGCAGTGTATCATTGAAAATACCTTAGAATATATGGTAATTCTAGTCTATCAATGAAAATACCTTATAATATAACGTAATATGCAGTGTATCATTGAAAATACCTTATAATATATAGTAGTTTATCATTGAAAATACCTTATAATATAACTTAATATGCAGTGTATCATTGAAAATACCTTATAGTATAACGTAATATGCAGTGCATCATTGAAAATACCTTATAATATAACGTAATATGCAGTGTATCATTGAAAATACCTTATGATATACCGTAATATGCAGTGTATCATTGAAAATACCTTATAATATAATGTAATATGCAGGGTATCATTGAAAATACCTTATAATATATCGTAATTTGTAGTGTATCAATGAAAATACCTTCTCATGTAACGTAATATGCAGTGTATCATTGAAAATACCTTATAATATATCGTAATTTGTAGTGTATCTTTGAAAATACCTTATAATATAACGTAATATGCAGTGTATCATAGAAAATACCTTATAATATATAGCAGTTTATCATTGAAAATACCTTATAATATATAGCAGTTTATCATTGAAAATACCTTATAATATAACTTAATATGCAGGGTCTCATTGAAAATACCTTATAATATAACGTAATATGCAGGGTATCATTGAAAATACCTTATAATACATCGTAATTTGTAGTTTATCATTGAAAATACCTTATAATATAACGTAATATGCTGTGTATCATTGAAATACCTTATAATATATCGTAATTTGTATTTTATCATTGAAAATACCTTATAGTATAACGTAATATGCAGTGCATCATTGAAAATACCTTATAATATATCGTAATTTGTAGTGTATCGATGAAATTACCTTCTCATATAACGTAATATGCAGTGTATCATTGAAAATACCTTATAATATATCGTAATTTGTAGTGTATCTTTGAAAATACCTTATAATATAACGTAATATGCAGTGTATCGTAGAAAATACCTTATAATATATAGCAGTTTATCATTGAAAATACCTTATAATATAACTTAATATGCAGGGTATCATTGAAAATACCTTATAATATATCGTAATTTGTAGTGTATCATTGAAAATACCTTAGAATATATGGTAATTCTTGTCTATCAATGAAAATACCTTATAATATAACGTAATATGCAGTGTATCATTGAAAATACCTTATAATATATAGTAGTTTATCATTGAAAATACCTTATAATATAACTTAATATGCAGTGTATCATTGAAAATACCTTATAGTATAACGTAATATGCAGTGCATCATTGAAAATACCTTATAATATAACGTAATATGCAGTGTATCATTGAAAATACCTTATGATATACCGTAATATGCAGTGTATCATTGAAAATACCTTATAATATAACGTAATATGCAGTGTATCATTGAAAATACCTTATAATATATCGTAATTTGTTGTGTATCATTGAAAATACCTTCTCATATAACGTAATATGCAGGGTATCATTGAAAATACCTTATAATATATCGTAATTTGTAGTGTATCATTGAAAATACCTTATAATATAACGTAATATGCAGTGTATCATTGAAATACCTTATAATATATCGTAATTTGTAGTGTATCAATGAAAATACCTTCTCATATAACGTAATATGCAGTGTATCATTGAAAATACCTTATAATATATCGTAATTTGTAGTGTATCATTGAAAATACCTTATAATATAACGTAATATGCAGTGTATCATTGAAAATACCTTATAATATAATGTAATATGCAGGGTATCATTGAAAATACCTTATAATGTATCGTAATTTGTAGTGTATCAATGAAAATACCTTCTCATGTAACGTAATATGCAGTGTATCATTGAAAATACCTTATAATATATCGTAATTTGTAGTGTATCTTTGAAAATACCTTATAATATAACGTAATATGCAGTGTATCATTGAAAATACCTTATAATATATAGCAGTTTATCATTGAAAATACCTTATAATATATAGCAGTTTATCATTGAAAATACCTTATAATATAACTTAATATGCAGGGTATCATTGAAAATACCTTATAATATAACGTAATATGCAGGGTATCATTGAAAATACCTTATAATACATCGTAATTTGTAGTTTATCATTGAAAATACCTTATAATATAACGTAATATGCTGTGTATCATTGAAAATACCTTATAATATATCGTAATTTGTATTTTATCATTGAAAATACCTTATAGTATAACGTAATATGCAGTGCATCATTGAAAATACCTTATAATATATCGTAATTTGTAGTGTATCGATGAAATTACCTTCTCATATAACGTAATATGCAGTGTATCATTGAAAATACCTTATAATATATCGTAATTTGTAGTGTATCTTTGAAAATACCTTATAATATAACGTAATATGCAGTGTATCATAGAAAATACCTTATAATATATAGCAGTTTATCATTGAAAATACCTTATAATATAACGTAATATGCAGGGTATCATTGAAAATACCTTAGAATATATGGTAATTCTTGTCTATCAATGAAAATACCTTATAATATAACGTAATATGCAGTGTATCATTGAAAATACCTTATAATATATAGTAGTTTATCATTGAAAATACCTTATAATATAACGTAATATGCAGGGTATCATTGAAATACCTTATAATATATCGTAATTTGTAGTGTATCAATGAAAATACCTTATAATATAACGTAATATGCAGTGTATCATTGAAAATACCTTGTAATATATCGTAATTTGTATTGTATCATTGAAAATACCTTATAGTATAACGTAATATACAGTGTATCATTGAAAATACCTTATAATATAACGTAATATGCAGGGTATAATTGAAAATACCTTATAATACATCGTAATTTGTAGTGTATCATTGAAAATACCTTAGAATATATGGTAATGCTAGTCTATCACTGAAAATACCTTATAATTTAACGTAATATGCAGTCTACCATTGAAAATACATTATAAAATAG
This sequence comes from Lasioglossum lativentre, assembly GCA_916610255.1. Lineage (NCBI taxonomy): Eukaryota > Metazoa > Arthropoda > Insecta > Hymenoptera > Halictidae > Lasioglossum > Lasioglossum lativentre. The sequence continues at coordinate 21,550 of CAKAJI010000034.1, forward strand.
TGTAATATGTAGTCTGTCATTGTAAATACCTTATAATGTAACGCAATATGCAGTGTATCATTGAAAATACCTTATAATATAACGTAATATACTGTGTATCTTTGAAATTACCTTATAATATAACGTAATATGCAGTGTATCATTGAAAATACCTTATAATATAACGTAATATGCAGTGTATCATTGAAAATACCTTATAATATATCGTAATATACAGTATACCATTGAAAATACTTATAATATAACGTAATATGCAGTGTATCATTGAAAATACCGTATAATATATAGTAGTTTATCATTGAAAATACCTTATAATATAACGTAATATGCTGTGTATCATTGAAAATACCTTATAATATATCGTAATTTGTAGTGTATCAATGAAAATACCTTATAATATAACGTAATATGCAGTGTATCATTGAAAATACCTTGTAATATATCGTAATTTGTATTGTATCATTGAAAATACCTTATAGTATAACGTAATATGCAGTGCATCATTGAAAATACCTTATAATATAACGTAATATGCAGTGTATCATTGAAAATACCTTATAATATAACGTAATATGCAGGGTATCATTGAAAATACCTTATAATATATCGTAATTTGTAGTGTATCAATGAAAATACCTTTCTCATATAACGTAATATGCAGTGTATCATTGAAAAATACCTTATAATATATCGTAATTTGTAGTGTATCTTTGAAAATACCTTATAATATAACGTAATATGCAGTGTATCATAGAAAATACCTTATAATATATAGCAGTTTATCATTGAAAATACCTTATAATATATAGTAGTTTATTATTGAAAATACCTTATAATATAA
>CAKAJI010000035.1:0-38704 GCA_916610255.1 Lasioglossum lativentre
CAGTGTATCATTGAAAAAACATTATAATATAAAGTAATGTGCAGTGTATCATTGAAAATACCTTATAATATAACGTAATATGCAGTGTATCATTGAAAATACCTTATAATATAACGCAATATGCAGTGTATCATTGAAAATACCTTATAATATAACGTAATATGCAGTGTATCATTGAAAATACCTTATAATATAACGTTATATGCAGTGTATCATTGAAAATACCTTGTAATATAACCTAATATGTAGTGTATCATTGAAAATACCTTATAATATAACGTAATATGCAGTGTATCATTGAAAATACCTTAATATATACCGTAATATGCCGTGTATCATTGAAAATACCATATATGTAATGTAATATGCAGTCTATCATTGAAAATACCCTTATAATATAACGTAATATGCAGTGTATCATTGAAAATACCTTATAATATAACGCAATATGCAGTGTATCATTGAAAATACCTTATAATATAACGTAATATGCAGTGTATCATTGAAAATACCTTATAATATAACGTTATATGCAGTGTATCATTGAGAATACCTTATAATATAACGTAATATGCAGTGTATCATTGAAAATACCTTATAATATAATCTAATATGCAGTGTATTGTTCAAAATACCTTATAATATAACGTAATTTTTGCAGTATATCATTGAAAATACCTTATGATATAACGTAATATGCAGTGTAGCATTGACAATATCTTATAAAATAACGTAATATGCAGTGTATCATTGAGAATACCTTATAATATAACGTAATATGCAGTGTATCATTGAAAATACCTTATGATATAACGTAATATGCAGAGTATTATTGAAAATACCTTATAATGTAATGTAATATGCAGTCTATCATTGAAAATATCTTATAATATAACGTAATATGCAGTGTATCATAGAAAATACCTTATAATGTAATATACAGTCTATCATTGAAAATATCTTATAGTATAATGTAATATGCAGTGTATTGTTCAAAATACCATATAATATAACGTAAAATTGGCTGTCTGTCATTGAAAAAACCTTATAATATAACGTAATGTGCAGTGTATCATTGAAAATACCTTATAATATAACGTAATATGCAGTGTATCATTGAAAATACCTTATAATATAACGCAAAATGCTGTGTATCATTGAAAATACCTTATAATAAACGTAATATGCAGTGTATCATTGAAAAAACATTATAATATAACGTAATGTGCAGAGTATCATTGAAAATACCTTATAATATAACGTAATATGCAGTGTATCATTGAAAATACCTTATAATATAACGCAATATGCAGTGTATCATTGAAAATACCTTATAATATAACGTAATATGCAGTGTATCATTGAAAATACCTTATAATATAACGTTATATGCAGTGTATCATTGAAAATACCTTGTAATATAACGTAATATGTAGTGTATCATTGAAAATACCTTATAATATAACGTAATATGCAGTGTATCATGGAAAATACCTTATAATATACCGTAATATGCCGTGTATCATTGAAAATACCATATAATGTAATGTAATATGCAGTCTATCATTGAAAATACCTTATAATATAACGTAATATGCAGTGTATCATTGAAAATACCTTATAATATAATGTAATATGCAGTGTATCGTTCAAAATACCTTATAATATAACGTAATATGCAGTGTATCATTGAAAATACCTTATAATATAACGTAATATGCAGTGTATCATTGAAAATACCTTATAATATAATCTAATATGCAGTGTATTGTTCAAAATACCTTATAATATAACGTAATTTTTGCAGTATATCATTGAAAATACCTTATGATATAACGTAATATGTAGTGTAGCATTGACAATATCTTATAATATAACGTAATATGCAGTGTATCATTGAGAATACCTTATAATATAACGTAATATGCTGTGTATCATTGAAAATACCTTATGATATAACGTAATATGCAGAGTATTATTGAAAATACCTTATAATGTAATGTAATATGCAGTCTATCATTGAAAATATCTTATAATATAACGTAATATGCAGTGTATCATAGAAAATACCTTATAATGTAATATACAGTCTATCATTGAAAATATCTTATAGTATAAATGTAATATGCAGTGTATTGTTCAAAATACCATATAATATAACGTAAAATTTGCTGTCTGTCATTGAAAAAACCTTATAATATAACGTAATATGCAGTGTATCATTGAAAATACCTTATAATATAACGTAATATGCAGTGTATCATTGAAAATACCTTATAATATAACGCAATATGCAGTGTATCATTGAAAATACCTTATAATATAACGTAATATGCTGTGTATCATTGAAAATACCTTATAATATAACGTAACATGCAGTCTATCATTGAAAATACCTTATAATATAACGTAATATGCAGTGTATCATTGAAAATACCTTATAATATAACGTAATATGCAGTGTATCATTGAAAATACCTTATAATATAACGCAATATGCAGTGTATCATTGAAAATACCTTATAATATAACGTAATATGCTGTGTATCATTGAAAATACCTTATAATATAACGTAACATGCAGTCTATCATTGAAAATACCTTATAATATAACGTAATATGCAGTGTATCATTGAAAATACCTTATAATATAACGTAACATGCAGTGTATCATTGAAAATACCTTATGATATAACGTAATATGCAGAGTATCATTGAAAATACCTTATAATATAACGTAACATGCAGTCTATCATTGAAATATCTTATAATATAATGTAATATGCAGTGTATCGTTCAAAATACCTTATAATATAACGCAATATGCAGTGTATCATTGAAAGTACCTTATAATATAATGCAATATGCAGTGTATCATTGAAAATACCTTATAATATGACGTGGTATGCTGTGTATCATTGAAAATATCTTATAATATAACGTAATATGCAGTGTATCGTTCAAAATACCTTATAATATAACGTAATATGCAGTGTATCATTGAAAATACCTTATAATATAATCTAATATGCAGTGTATTGTTCAAAATACCTTATAATATAACGTAATTTTTGCAGTCTATCATTGAAAATACCTTTATGATATAACGTAATATGCAGTGTATCATTGACAATATCTTATAATATAACGTAATATGCAGTGTATCATTGAGAATACCTTATAATATAACGTAATATGCAGTGTATCATTGAAAATACCTTATGATATAACGTAATATGCAGAGTATCATTTGAAAATACCTTATAATGTAATGTAATATGCAGTCTATCATTGAAAATATCTTATAATATAACGTAATATGCAGTATATCATTGAAAATACCTTATAATGTAATGTAATATGCTGTCTATCATTGAAAATACCTTGTAATATAACCTAATATGTAGTGTATCATTGAAAATACCTTATAATAAAACGTAATATGCAGTGTATCATTGAAAATACCTTATAATATACCGTAATATGCCGTGTATCATTGAAAATACCATATAATGTAATGTAATATGCAGTCTATCATTGAAAATACCTTATAATATAACGTAATATGCAGTGTATCATTGAAAATACCTTATAATATAACGCAATATGCAGTGTATCATTGAAAATACCTTATAATATAACGTAATATGCAGTGTATCATTGAAAATACCTTATAATATAACGTTATATGCAGTGTATCATTGAGAATACCTTATAATATAACGTAATATGCAGTGTATCATTGAAAATACCTTATAATATAATCTAATATGCAGTGTATTGTTCAAAATACCTTATAATATAACGTAATTTTTGCAGTATATCATTGAAAATACCTTATGATATAACGTAATATGCAGTGTAGCATTGACAATATCTTATAATATAACGTAATATGCAGTGTATCATTGAGAATACCTTATAATATAACGTAATATGCTGTGTATCATTGAAAATACCTTATGATATAACGTAATATGCAGAGTATTATTGAAAATACCTTATAATGTAATGTAATATGCAGTCTATCATTGAAAATATCTTATAATATAACGTAATATGCAGTGTATCATTGAAAATACCTTATAATATAACGTAATATGCAGTGTATCATTGAAAATACCTTATAATATAACGCAATATGCAGTGTATCATTGAAAATACCTTATAATATAACGTAATATGCTGTGTATCATTGAAAATACCTTATAATATAACGTAACATGCAGTCTATCATTGAAAATACCTTATAATATAACGTAATATGCAGTGTATCATTGAAAATACCTTATAATATAACGTAACATGCAGTGTATCATTGAAAATACCTTATGATATAACGTAATATGCAGAGTATCATTGAAAATACCTTATAATATAACGTAACATGCAGTCTATCATTGAAAATATCTTATAATATAATGTAATATGCAGTGTATCGTTCAAAATACCTTATAATATAACGCAATATGCAGTGTATCATTGAAAGTACCTTATAATATAATGCAATATGCAGTGTATCATTGAAAATACCTTATAATATGACGTAGTATGCTGTGTATCATTGAAAATATCTTATAATATAACGTAATATGCAGTGTATCGTTCAAAATACCTTATAATGTAACGTAATATGCAGTGTATCATTGAAAATACCTTATAATATAATCTAATATGCAGTGTATTGTTCAAAATACCTTATAATATAACGTAATTTTTGCAGTCTATCATTGAAAATACCTTTATGATATAACGTAATATGCAGTGTATCATTGACAATATCTTATAATATAACGTAATATGCAGTGTATCATTGAGAATACCTTATAATATAACGTAATATGCAGTGTATCATTGAAAATACCTTATGATATAACGTAATATGCAGAGTATCATTTGAAAATACCTTATAATGTAATGTAATATGCAGTCTATCATTGAAAATATCTTATAATATAACGTAATATGCAGTGTATCATTGAAAATACCTTATAATGTAATGTAATATGCTGTCTATCATTGAAAATACCTTGTAATATAACCTAATATGTAGTGTATCATTGAAAATACCTTATAATATAACGTAATATGCAGTGTATCATTGAAAATACCTTATAATATACCGTAATATGCCGTGTATCATTGAAAATACCATATAATGTAATGTAATATGCAGTCTATCATTGAAAATACCTTATAATATAACGTAATATGCAGTGTATCATTGAAAATACCTTATAATATAACGCAATATGCAGTGTATCATTGAAAATACCTTATAATATAACGTAATATGCAGTGTATCATTGAAAATACCTTATAATATAACGTTATATGCAGTGTATCATTGAGAATACCTTATAATATAACGTAATATGCAGTGTATCATTGAAAATACCTTATAATATAATCTAATATGCAGTGTATTGTTCAAAATACCTTATAATATAACGTAATTTTTGCAGTATATCATTGAAAATACCTTATGATATAACGTAATATGCAGTGTAGCATTGACAATATCTTATAAAAATAACGTAATATGCAGTGTATCATTGAGAATACCTTATAATATAACGTAATATGCAGTGTATCATTGAAAATACCTTATGATATAACGTAATATGCAGAGTATTATTGAAAATACCTTATAATGTAATGTAATATGCAGTCTATCATTGAAAATATCTTATAATATAACGTAATATGCAGTGTATCATAGAAAATACCTTATAATGTAATATACAGTCTATCATTGAAAATATCTTATAGTATAATGTAATATGCAGTGTATTGTTCAAAATACCATATAATATAACGTAAAATTTGCTGTCTGTCATTGAAAAAACCTTATAATATAACGTAATGTGCAGTGTATCATTGAAAATACCTTATAATATAACGTAATATGCAGTGTATCATTGAAAATACCTTATAATATAACGCAAAATGCTGTGTATCATTGAAAATACCTTATAATATAACGTAATATGCAGTGTATCATTGAAAAAACATTATAATATAACGTAATGTGCAGAGTATCATTGAAAATACCTTATAATATAACGTAATATGCAGTGTATCATTGAAAATACCTTATAATATAACGCAATATGCAGTGTATCATTGAAAATACCTTATAATATAACGTAATATGCAGTGTATCATTGAAAATACCTTATAATATAACGTTATATGCAGTGTATCATTGAAAATACCTTGTAATATAACGTAATATGTAGTGTATCATTGAAAATACCTTATAATATAACGTAATATGCAGTGTATCATTGAAAATACCTTATAATATACCGTAATATGCCGTGTATCATTGAAAATACCATATAATGTAATGTAATATGCAGTCTATCATTGAAAATACCTTATAATATAACGTAATATGCAGTGTATCATTGAAAATACCTTATAATATAATGTAATATGCAGTGTATCGTTCAAAATACCTTATAATATAACGTAATATGCAGTGTATCATTGAAAATACCTTATAATATAACGTAATATGCAGTGTATCATTGAAAATACCTTATAATATAATCTAATATGCAGTGTATTGTTCAAAATACCTTATAATATAACGTAATTTTTGCAGTATATCATTGAAAATACCTTATGATATAACGTAATATGTAGTGTAGCATTGACAATATCTTATAATATAACGTAATATGCAGTGTATCATTGAGAATACCTTATAATATAACGTAATATGCTGTGTATCATTGAAAATACCTTATGATATAACGTAATATGCAGAGTATTATTGAAAATACCTTATAATGTAATGTAATATGCAGTCTATCATTGAAAATATCTTATAATATAACGTAATATGCAGTGTATCATAGAAAATACCTTATAATGTAATATACAGTCTATCATTGAAAATATCTTATAGTATAATGTAATATGCAGTGTATTGTTCAAAATACCATATAATATAAAGTAAAATTTGCTGTCTGTCATTGAAAAAACCTTATAATATAACGTAATGTGCAGTGTATCATTGAAAATACCTTATAATATAACGTAATATGCAGTGTATCATTGAAAATACCTTATAATATAACGCAATATGCAGTGTATCATTGAAAATACCTTATAATATAACGTAATATGCTGTGTATCATTGAAAATACCTTATAATATAACGTAACATGCAGTCTATCATTGAAAATACCTTATAATATAACGTAATATGCAGTGTATCATTGAAAATACCTTATAATATAACGTAACATGCAGTGTATCATTGAAAATACCTTATGATATAACGTAATATGCAGAGTATCATTGAAAATACCTTATAATATAACGTAACATGCAGTCTATCATTGAAAATATCTTATAATATAATGTAATATGCAGTGTATCGTTCAAAATACCTTATAATATAACGCAATATGCAGTGTATCATTGAAAGTACCTTATAATATAATGCAATATGCAGTGTATCATTGAAAATACCTTATAATATGACGTGGTATGCTGTGTATCATTGAAAATATCTTATAATATAACGTAATATGCAGTGTATCGTTCAAAATACCTTATAATGTAACGTAATATGCAGTGTATCATTTAAAATACCTTATAATATAATCTAATATGCAGTGTATTGTTCAAAATACCTTATAATATAACGTAATTTTTGCAGTCTATCAGTGAAAATACCTTTATGATATAACGTAATATGCAGTGTATCATTGACAATATCTTATAATATAACGTAATATGCAGTGTATCATTGAGAATACCTTATAATATAACGTAATATGCAGTGTATCATTGAAAATACCTTATGATATAACGTAATATGCAGAGTATCATTTGAAAATACCTTATAATGTAATGTAATATGCAGTCTATCATTGAAAATATCTTATAATATAACGTAATATGCAGTGTATCATTGAAAATACCTTATAATGTAATGTAATATGCTGTCTATCATTGAAAATATCTTATAATATAATGTAATATGCAGTGTATCGTTCAAAATACCTTATAATATAACGCAATATGCAGTGTATCATTGAAAATACCTTATAATATAACGTAATATTTGCAGTCTATCATTGAAAATGGCTTATAATATAACGTAATATGCAGTGTATCATTGAAAATACCTTATAATATACCGTAATATGCAGTGTATCATTGAAAATACCTTATAATGTAATGTAATATGCAGTCTATCATTGAAAGTACCTTATAATATAATGCAATATGCAGTGTATCATTGAAAATACCTTATAATATGACGTAGTATGCTGTGTATCATTGAAAATACCTTATAATATAACGTAATATGCAGTTTATCATTGAAAATACCTTATAATGTAATGTAATATGCAGTCTATCATTGAAAGTACCTTATAATATAATGCAATATGCAGTGTATCATTGAAAATACCTTATAATATGACGTAGTATGCTGTGTATCATTGAAAATACCTTATAATATAACGTAATATGCAGTGTATCATTGAAAATACCTTATAATATACCGTAATATGCCGTGTATCATTGAGAATACCTTATAATATAACGCAATATGCAGTCTATCATTGAAAATATCTTATAATATAACGTAATATGCAGTGTATCATAGAAAATACCTTATAATGTAATATACAGTCTATCATTGAAAATATCTTATAGTATAATGTAATATGCAGTGTATTGTTCAAAATACCTTATAATATAACGTAATATTTGCTGTCTGTCATTGAAAAAACCTTATAATATAACGTAATATGCGGTGTATCATTGAAAATACCTTATAATATAACGTAATATGCAGTGTATCATTGAGAATACCTTATAATATAACGTAATATGCAGTGTATCATTGAAAATACCTTATAATATAATCTAATATGCAGTGTATTGTTCAAAATACCTTATAATATAACGTAATTTTTGCAGTATATCATTGAAAATACCTTATGATATAACGTAATATGCAGTGTAGCATTGACAATATCTTATAATATAACGTAATATGCAGTGTATCATTGAGAATACCTTATAATATAACGTAATATGCTGTGTAACATTGAAAATACCTTATGATATAACGTAATATGCAGAGTATTATTGAAAATACCTTATAATGTAATGTAATATGCAGTCTATCATTGAAAATATCTTATAATATAACGTAATATGCAGTGTATCATAGAAAATACCTTATAATGTAATATACAGTCTATCATTGAAAATATCTTATAGTATAATGTAATATGCAGTGTATTGTTCAAAATACCATATAATATAACGTAATATTTGCTGTCTGTCATTGAAAAAACCTTATAATATAACGTAATGTGCAGTGTATCATTGAAAATACCTTATAATATAACGTAATATGCAGTGTATCATTGAAAATACCTTATAATATAACGCAATATGCAGTGTATCATTGAAAATACCTTATAATATAACGTAATATGCTGTGTATCATTGAAAATACCTTATAATATAACGTAACATGCAGTCTATCATTGAAAATACCTTATAATATAACGTAATATGCAGTGTATCATTGAAAATACCTTATAATATAACGTAACATGCAGTGTATCATTGAAAATACCTTATGATATAACGTAATATGCAGAGTATCATTGAAAATACCTTATAATATAACGTAACATGCAGTCTATCATTGAAAATATCTTATAATATAATGTAATATGCAGTGTATCGTTCAAAATACCTTATAATATAACGCAATATGCAGTGTATCATTGAAAGTACCTTATAATATAATGCAATATGCAGTGTATCATTGAAAATACCTTATAATATGACGTGGTATGCTGTGTATCATTGAAAATATCTTATAGTATAACGTAATATGCAGTGTATCGTTCAAAATACCTTATAATGTAACGTAATATGCAGTGTATCATTTAAAATACCTTATAATATAATCTAATATGCAGTGTATTGTTCAAAATACCTTATAATATAACGTAATTTTTGCAGTCTATCAGTGAAAATACCTTTATGATATAACGTAATATGCAGTGTATCATTGACAATATCTTATAATATAACGTAATATGCAGTGTATCATTGAGAATACCTTATAATATAACGTAATATGCAGTGTATCATTGAAAATACCTTATGATATAACGTAATATGCAGAGTATCATTTGAAAATACCTTATAATGTAATGTAATATGCAGTCTATCATTGAAAATATCTTATAATATAACGTAATATGCAGTGTATCATTGAGAATACCTTGTAATATAACGTAATATGCTGTGTATCATTGAAAATACCTTATAATATAACGTAACATGCAGTCTATCATTGAAAATACCTTATAATATAACGTAATATGCAGTGTATCATTGAAAATACCTTATAATATAACGTAATATGCAGTGTATCATTGAAAATACCTTATGATATAACGTAATATGCAGAGTATCATTGAAAATACCTTATAATGTAATGTAATATGCAGTCTATCATTAAAAATATCTTATAATATAACGCAATATGCAGTGTATCATTGAAAATACCTTATAATATAACGTAATATGCAGTGTATCATTGAAAATACCTTATAATATAACGTAATATGCAGTGTATCATTGAAAATATCTTATAATATAACGTAATATGCAGTGTATCATTGAGAATACCTTATAATATAACGTAATATGCAGTGTATCATTGAAAATACCTTATAATATAATCTAATATGCAGTGTATTGTTCAAAATACCTTATAATGTAATGTAATATGCAGTCTATCATTGAAAATATCTTATAATATAACGTAATATGCAGTGTATCATAGAAAATACCTTATAATGTAATATACAGTCTATCATTGAAAATATCTTATAGTATAATGTAATATGCAGTGTATTGTTCAAAATACCTTATAATATAACGTAATATTTGCTGTCTGTCATTGAAAAAACCTTATAATATAACGTAATATGCGGTGTATCATTGAAAATACCTTATAATATAACGTAATATGCAGTGTATCATTGAAAATACCTTATAATGTAATATACAGTCTATCATTGAAAATATCTTATAGTATAATGTAATATGCAGTGTATTGTTCAAAATACCTTATAATATAACGTAATATTTGCTGTCTGTCATTGAAAAAACCTTATAATATAACGTAATATGCGGTGTATCATTGAAAATACCTTATAATATAACGTAATATGCAGTGTATCATTGAAAATACCTTATAATATAACGCAAAATGCTGTGTATCATTGAAAATACCTTATAATATAACGTAATATGCAGTGTATCATTGAAAAAACATTATAATATAACGTAATGTGCAGTGTATCATTGAAAATACCTTATAATATAACGTAATATGCAGTGTATCATTGAAAATACCTTATAATATAACGCAATATGCAGTGTATCATTGAAAATACCTTATAATATAACGTAATATGCAGTGTATCATTGAAAATACCTTATAATATAACGTTATATGCAGTGTATCATTGAAAATACCTTTTAATATAGCGTAATATGTAGTGTATCATTGAAAATACCTTATAATATAACGTAATATGCAGTGTATCATTGAAAATACCTTATAATATACCGTAATATGCCGTGTATCATTGAAAATACCTTATAATATAACGTAATATGCAGTGTATCATTGAAAATACCTTATAATATAACGTAATATGCAGTGTATCATTGAGAATACCTTATAATATAACGTAATATGCAGTGTATCATTGAAAATACCTTATAATATAATCTAATATGCAGTGTATTGTTCAAAATACCTTATAATATAACGTAATTTTTGCAGTATATCATTGAAAATACCTTATGATATAACGTAATATGCAGTGTAGCATTGACAATATCTTATAATATAACGTAATATGCAGTGTATCATTGAGAATACCTTATAATATAACGTAATATGCTGTGTATCATTGAAAATACCTTATGATATAACGTAACATGCAGAGTATTATTGAAAATACCTTATAATGTAATGTAATATGCAGTCTATCATTGAAAATATCTTATAATATAACGTAATATGCAGTGTATCATAGAAAATACCTTATAATGTAATATACAGTCTATCATTGAAAATATCTTATAGTATAATGTAATATGCAGTGTATTGTTCAAAATACCATATAATATAACGTAAAATTTGCTGTCTGTCATTGAAAAAACCTTATAATATAACGTAATGTGCAGTGTATCATTGAAAATACCTTATAATATAACGTAATATGCAGTGTATCATTGAAAATACCTTATAATATAACGTAACATGCAGTGTATCATTGAAAATACCTTATGATATAACGTAATATGCAGAGTATCATTAAAAATACCTTATAATATAACGTAACATGCAGTCTATCATTGAAAATATCTTATAATATAATGTAATATGCAGTGTATCGTTCAAAATACCTTATAATATAACGCAATATGCAGTGTATCATTGAAAGTACCTTATAATATAATGCAATATGCAATGTATCATTGAAAATACCTTATAATATGACGTGGTATGCTGTGTATCATTGAAAATATCTTATAATATAACGTAATATGCAGTGTATCTTTCAAAATACCTTATAATGTAACGTAATATGCAGTGTATCATTTAAAATACCTTATAATATAACGTAATATGCAGTGTATCATTGAAAATACCTTATAATATAACGTAATATGCAGTGTATCATTGAAAATACCTTATGATATAACGTAATATGCAGAGTATCATTGAAAATACCTTATAATGTAATGTAATATGCAGTCTATCATTGAAAATATCTTATAATATAACGTAATATGCAGAGTATCATTGAAAATACCGTATAATGTAATGTAATATGCAGTCTATCATTGAAAATATCTTATAATATAACGTAATATGCAGTGTATCATTGAAAATACCTTATAATGTAATGTAATATGCTGTCTATCTTTGAAAATATCTTATAATATAATGTAATATGCAGTGTATCGTTCAAAATACCTTATAATATAACGCAATATGCAGTGTATCATTGAAAATACCTTATAATATAACGTAATATTTGCAGTCTATCATTGAAAATGGCTTATAATATAACGTAATATGCAGTGTATCATTGAAAATACCTTATAATATAACGCAATATGCAGTGTATCATTGAAAATACCTTATAATATAACGTAATATGTAGTGTATCATTGAAAATACCTTATAATATAACGTAACATGCAGTGTATCATTGAAAATACCTTATAATATAACGTAATATGTAGTGTGTCATTGAAAATACCTTATAATATAACGTAATATGCAGTGTATCATTGAAAATACCTTATGATATAACGTAATATGCAGAGTATCATTGAAAATACCTTATAATGTAATGTAATATGCAGTCTATCATTAAAAATATCTTATAATATAACGTAATATGCAGAGTATCATTGAAAATACCGTATAATGTAATGTAATATGCAGTCTATCATTGAAAATATCTTATAATATAACGTAATATGCAGTGTATCATTGAAAATACCTTATAATATAACGTAACATGCAGTCTATCATTGAAAATACCTTATAACATAACGTAATATGCAGTGTATCATTGAAAATACCTTATAATATAACGTAATATGCAGTGTATCATTGAAAATACCTTATGATATAACGTAATATGCAGAGTATCATTGTAAATAGCTTATAATGTAATGCAATATGCAATCTATCATTGAAAATATCTTATAATATAACGTAATATGCAGTGTATCATTGAAAATACCGTATGATATAACGTAATATGCAGAGTATCATTGAAAATACCTTATAATGTAATGTAACATGCAGTCTATCATTGAAAATACCTTATAATATAACGTAATATGCAGTGTATCATTGAAAATACCTTATAATATAACGTAATATGCAGTGTATCATTGAAAATACCTTATAATATAACGTAATATTTGCAGTATATCATTGAAAATACCTCATAATATAACGTAATATGCAGTGTATCATTGAAAATACCTTATAATATAACGCAATATGCAGTGTATCATTGAAAATACCTTATAATATACCGTAATATGCAGTGTATCATTGAAAATACCTTATAATGTAATGTAATATGCAGTCTATCATTAAAAATATCTTATAATATAACGTAATATGCAGAGTATCATTGAAAATACCGTATAATGTAATGTAATATGCAGTCTATCATTGAAAATATCTTATAATATAACGTAATATGCAGTGTATCATTGAAAATACCTTATAATATAACGTAACATGCAGTCTATCATTGAAAATACCTTATAACATAACGTAATATGCAGTGTATCATTGAAAATACCTTATAATATAACGTAATATGCAGTGTATCATTGAAAATACCTTATGATATAACGTAATATGCAGAGTATCATTGTAAATAGCTTATAATGTAATGTAATATGCAGTCTATCATTGAAAATATCTTATAATATAACGTAATATGCAGTGTATCATTGAAAATACCGTATGATATAACGTAATATGCAGAGTATCATTGAAAATACCTTATAATGTAATGTAACATGCAGTCTATCATTGAAAATACCTTATAATATAACGTAATATGCAGTGTATCATTGAAAATACCTTATAATATAACGTAATATGCAGTGTATCATTGAAAATACCTTATAATATAACGTAATATTTGCAGTATATCATTGAAAATACCTTATAATATAACGTAATATGCAGTGTATCATTGAAAATACCTTATAATATAACGCAATATGCAGTGTATCATTGAAAATACCTTATAATATACCGTAATATGCAGTGTATCATTGAAAATACCTTATAATGTAATGTAATATGCAGTCTATCATTGAAAATATCTTATAATATAACGTAATATGCAGTGTATCATTGAAAATACCTTATAATGTAATGTAATATGCTGTCTATCTTTGAAAATATCTTATAATATAATGTAATATGCAGTGTATCGTTCAAAATACCTTATAATATAACGCAATATGCAGTGTATCATTGAAAATACCTTATAATATAACGTAATATGCTGTGTATCATTGAAAATACCTTATGATATAACGTAATATGCAGAGTATTATTGAAAATACCTTATAATGTAATGTAATATGCAGTCTATCATTGAAAATATCTTATAATATAACGTAATATGCAGTGTATCATAGAAAATACCTTATAATGTAATATACAGTCTATCATTGAAAATATCTTATAGTATAATGTAATATGCAGTGTATTGTTCAAAATACCATATAATATAACGTAAAATTTGCTGTCTGTCATTGAAAATACCTTATAATATAACGTAATATTTGCAGTCTATCATTGAAAATGGCTTATAATATAACGTAATGTGCAGTGTATCATTGAAAATACCTTATAATATAACGCAATATGCAGTGTATCATTGAAAATACCTTATAATATAACGTAATATGTAGTGTATCATTGAAAATACCTTATAATATAACGTAACATGCAGTGTATCATTGAAAATACCTTATAATATAACGTAATATGTAGTGTATCATTGAAAATACCTTATAATATAACGTAATATGCAGTGTATCATTGAGAATACCTTATAATATAACGTAATATGCTGTGTATCATTGAAAATACCTTATAATATAACGTAACGTGCAGTCTATCATTGAAAATACCTTATAATATAACGTAATATGCAGTTTATCATTGAAAATACCTTATAATATAACGTAATATGCAGTGTATCATTGAAAATACCGTATGATATAACGTAATATGCAGAGTATCATTGAAAATACCTTATAATGTAATGTAACATGCAGTCTATCATTGAAAATACCTTATAATATAACGTAATATGCAGTGTATCATTGAAAATACCTTATAATATAACGTAATATGCAGTGTATCATTGAAAATACCTTATAATATAACGTAATATTTGCAGTATATCATTGAAAATACCTTATAATATAACGTAATATGCAGTGTATCATTGAAAATACCTTATAATATAACGCAATATGCAGTGTATCATTGAAAATACCTTATAATATACCGTAATATGCTGTGTATCATTGAAAATACCTTATAATGTAATGTAATATGCAGTCTATCATTGAAAGTACCTTATAATATAATGCAATATGCAGTGTATCATTGAAAATACCTTATAATATAACGTAATATTTGCAGTATATCATTGAAAATACCTTATAATATGACGTAGTATGCTGTGTATCATTGAAAATACCTTATAATATAACGTAATATGCAGTGTATCATTGAAAATACCTTATAATGTAATGTAATATGCAGTCTATCATTGAAAATATCTTATAATATAACGTAATATGCAGTGTATCATTGAAAATACCTTATGATATAACGTAATATGCAGAGTATCATTTGAAAATACCTCATAATGTAATGTAATATGCAGTCTATCATTGAAAATATCTTATAATATAACGTAATATGCAGTGTATCATTGAGAATACCTTGTAATATAACGTAATATGCTGTGTATCATTGAAAATACCTTATAATATAACGTAACATGCAGTCTATCATTGAAAATACCTTATAATATAACGTAATATGCAGTGTATCATTGAAAATACCTTATAATATAACGTAATATGCAGTGTATCATTGAAAATACCTTATGATATAACGTAATATGCAGAGTATCATTGAAAATACCTTATAATGTAATGTAATATGCAGTCTATCATTAAAAATATCTTATAATATAACGTAATATGCAGAGTATCATTGAAAATACCGTATAATGTAATGTAATATGCCGTCTATCATTGAAAATATCTTATAATATAACGTAATATGCAGTGTATCATTGAAAATACCTTATAATATAACGTAACATGCAGTCTATCATTGAAAATACCTTATAACATAACGTAATATGCAGTGTATCATTGAAAATACCTTATAATATAACGTAATATGCAGTGTATCATTGAAAATACCTTATAATATAACGTAATATGCAGTGTATCATTGAAAATACCTTATGATATAACGTAATATGCAGAGTATCATTGAAAATACCTTATAATGTAATGTAATATGCAGTCTATCATTGAAAATATCTTATAATATAACGTAATATGCAGAGTATCATTGAAAATACCGTATAATGTAATGTAATATGCAGTCTATCATTGAAAATATCTTATAATATAACGTAATATGCAGTGTATCATTGAAAATACCTTATAATGTAATGTAATATGCTGTCTATCATTGAAAATATCTTATAATATAATGTAATATGCAGTGTATCGTTCAAAATACCTTATAATATAACGCAATATGCAGTGTATCATTGAAAATACCTTATAATATAACGTAATATTTGCAGTCTATCATTGAAAATGGCTTATAATATAACGTAATATGCAGTGTATCATTGAAAATACCTTATAATATAACGCAATATGCAGTGTATCATTGAAAATACCTTATAATATAACGTAATATGTAGTGTATCATTGAAAATACCTTATAATATAACGTAACATGCAGTGTATCATTGAAAATACCTTATAATATAACGTAATATGTAGTGTATCATTGAAAATACCTTATAATATAACGTAATATGCAGTGTATCATTGAGAATACCTTATAATATAAAGTAATATGCTGTGTATCATTGAAAATACCTTATAATATAACGTAATATGCAGTGTATCATTGAAAATACCTTATGATATAACGTAATATGCAGAGTATCATTGAAAATAGCTTATAATGTAATGTAATATGCAGTCTATCATTGAAAATATCTTATAATATAACGTAATATGCAGTGTATCATTGAAAATACCGTATGATATAACGTAATATGCAGAGTATCATTGAAAATACCTTATAATGTAATGTAACATGCAGTCTATCATTGAAAATACCTTATAATATAACGTAATATGCAGTGTATCATTGAAAATACCTTATAATATAACGTAATATGCAGTGTATCATTGAAAATACCTTATAATATAACGTAATATTTGCAGTCTATCATTGAAAATGGCTTATAATATAACGTAATATGCAGTGTATCATTGAAAATACCTTATAATATAACGCAATATGCAGTGTATCATTGAAAATACCTTATAATATAACGTAATATGTAGTGTATCATTGAAAATACCTTATAATATAACGTAACATGCAGTGTATCATTGAAAATACCTTATAATATAACGCAATATGCAGTGTATCATTGAAAATACCTTATAATATAACGTAATATGTAGTGTATCATTGAAAATACCTTATAATATAACGTAACATGCAGTGTATCATTGAAAATACCTTATAATATAACGTAATATGTAGTGTATCATTGAAAATACCTTATAATATAACGTAATATGCAGTGTATCATTGAGAATACCTTATAATATAACGTAATATGCTGTGTATCATTGAAAATACCTTATAATATAACGTAACGTGCAGTCTATCATTGAAAATACCTTATAATATAACGTAATATGCAGTGTATCATTGAAAATACCTTATAATATAACGTAATATGCAGTGTATCATTGAAAATACCTTATAATATAACGTAATATTTGCAGTATATCATTGAAAATACCTTATAATATAACGTAATATGCAGTGTATCATTGAAAATACCTTATAATATAACGCAATATGCAGTGTATCATTGAAAATACCTTATAATATACCGTAATATGCAGTGTATCATTGAAAATACCTTATAATGTAATGTAATATGCAGTCTATCATTGAAAATATCTTATAATATAACGTAATATGCAGTGTATCATTGAAAATACCTTATAATGTAATGTAATATGCTGTCTATCATTGAAAATATCTTATAATATAACGTAATATTTGCAGTCTATCATTGAAAATGGCTTATAATATAACGTAATATGCAGTGTATCATTGAAAATGGCTTATAATATAACGTAATATGCAGTGTATCATTGAAAATACCTTATAATATAACGCAATATGCAGTGTATCATTGAAAATACCTTATAATATAACGTAATATGTAGTGTATCATTGAAAATACCTTATAATATAACGTAACATGCAGTGTATCATTGAAAATACCTTATAATATAATCTAATATGCAGTGTATTGTTCAAAATACCTTATAATATAACGTAATTTTTGCAGTATATCATTGAAAATACCTTATGATATAACGTAATATGCAGTGTAGCATTGACAATATCTTATAATATAACGTAATATGCAGTGTATCATTGAGAATACCTTATAATATAACGTAATATGCTGTGTATCATTGAAAATACCTTATGATATAACGTAATATGCAGAGTATTATTGAAAATACCTTATAATGTAATGTAATATGCAGTCTATCATTGAAAATATCTTATAATATAACGTAATATGCAGTGTATCATAGAAAATACCTTATAATGTAATATACAGTCTATCATTGAAAATATCTTATAGTATAATGTAATATGCAGTGTATTGTTCAAAATACCATATAATATAACGTAAAATTTGCTGTCTGTCATTGAAAAAACCTTATAATATAACGTAATGTGCAGTGTATCATTGAAAATACCTTATAATATAACGTAATATGCAGTGTATCATTGAAAATACCTTATAATATAACGTAACGTGCAGTCTATCATTGAAAATACCTTATAATATAACGTAATATGCAGTGTATCATTGAAAATACCTTATAATATAACGTAATATGCAGTGTATCATTGAAAATACCTTATAATATAACGTAATATTTGCAGTCTATCATTGAAAATGGCTTATAATATAACGTAATATGCAGTGTATCATTGAAAATACCTTATAATATAACGCAATATGCAGTGTATCATTGAAAATACCTTATAATATAACGTAATATGTAGTGTATCATTGAAAATACCTTATAATATAACGTAACATGCAGTGTATCATTGAAAATACCTTATAATATAACGTAATATGTAGTGTATCATTGAAAATACCTTATAATATAACGTAATATGCAGTGTATCATTGAGAATACCTTATAATATAAAGTAATATGCTGTGTATCATTGAAAATACCTTATAATATAACGTAATATGCAGTGTATCATTGAAAATACCTTATGATATAACGTAATATGCAGAGTATCATTGAAAATAGCTTATAATGTAATGTAATATGCAGTCTATCATTGAAAATATCTTATAATATAACGTAATATGCAGTGTATCATTGAAAATACCGTATGATATAACGTAATATGCAGAGTATCATTGAAAATACCTTATAATGTAATGTAACATGCAGTCTATCATTGAAAATACCTTATAATATAACGTAATATGCAGTGTATCATTGAAAATACCTTATAATATAACGTAATATGCAGTGTATCATTGAAAATACCTTATAATATAACGTAATATTTGCAGTATATCATTGAAAATACCTTATTGTTGCACCGACCCTTTACCTTTTGATGGCGTCGGGAACTATAAACGCTGGATTTTTTATTTCAGGAAAAGTACTCGAGGATTCGGCCGGGTTCAGGTTGTAAGAACCGTTCTAACTCCTTTATTTTTTTTGCTTCAAAACCGGGTTTCTGCGGCTTCACTGTCACTTTTATTGTTCAATGAAATATACACAATATTGTACCGAATCCGAGCGTTACCGTTTACGCCTGCACTGTGGCGAGATACAATTGTTCTGCTAAATAAACTATTGAACAACTGTACGTGGTATTGCTTCTCTCACAGGAGACTATAGACCCGCACTGGTCTCTCGCAGGGGAGCTGACCGTAGTTCAATAAGAGAATCGCAATTGGAAGACTGAAAAACACTCGGCGATATCACGCGTACTCGCAGAGGAGGTTAACGATAATCGGCTTATAGCCCGGCAGGGGGGCCTATTTACGTGCGTGGAGAGATGCCCCACCACGTACACATACGGGAGCTCGCTTCGTGGCATCTTCTCGGGTCGAGTTGACGAGGGGGGTGTTGACGGTGCTAGGCATTCGTAAAAGACCGTTGAACGCGTCTAACAAACCGCCCGCCTTGCGCGATCGCGCAATAGAACCGGAGTAAATATTACCTAATTTCGGCGAGCTCCCCACACACACATACACACACCCACACACTCACCCATACCTTACATGCTAGCTATATACAATACAATACGCGACTGGGTGACACCTGGGCCGACGGCCGGCCGCGATTGTACGTCACGTAGGTAGTGACGTCGCCCGCTTGATAACGCGAGCTTCGGGCGAAAGGGTTACGCGCGATCGGTGACTCAGCGCCCGCTCGGGGGGTGCCGCGTCAATTGTTTACAGGTAACCGGCAGATACGGGTGATGGGTCGTTTGTACGTTGAGGTAGACGTCTTGACCTCCACCACTCGTACGTGTCCGTCGGTACCTGGGAACGTTTTTATGACCCTCCCTAATTCCCATTTATTAGGCGGTAGGAGGGGATTGTCCAAGAGGACCACGGCTCCTTCCCTTATTTCCTTCTGAGCGGTCTGCCATTTGTACCGCGACTGCAGTTCCTGCAGGTACTCGCGGGACCATACTCGCCAAAGTTGCTCGTGGAACTTCTGTACTTGTTGCCATCTTGATAAGTGCGATGTCGGTTCGTCACTCACTGGAGGAATCGGACGTGAAATAAGTGGATTACCGGTTAAGAAGTGCCCTGGCGTGAGAATTTCCAGGCACTCCGGATCGTCTCGCACCCGCGTAATTGGACGCGAATTCAAGGTGGCTTCCACCTTGCAGAGGAGTGTGGACATTTCCTCGTTGGTTGGCGCGAATGACCCCATGATTCGACGAAGGTGGTGCTTGGTCGACCTGACTGCGGCTTCCTGCATTCCTCCGTGGTGAGGAGCACCCGGGGGATAGAAGCTCCACTGGATTTGAAGAGTGGAACAGCGGCTCTTCAACTCCTGGGAATTCGTGACCTCGACGAAGTGTCGGGCGAGTTCGTTGGACGCGCCTACGAAATTCGTCCCATTGTCGCTGGTGATCGTCTGAGGGACACCACGTCTGGACGTGAAGCGGTCGAAGGCTGCGAGGAAAGCAGCCGTGGAATAATCATCGACCAACTCTAAATGGATCGCGTGAGTTGCGAAACAGATAAATACGGCTATGTATTTTTTGTACGTTCGTTTTCCGCGCCCCGGTGCTTCCCTAACTTGGTACGGACCAGCGTAATCTACCCCCATGTGAGTGAAGGGAGGGGACGGACGGCAACGTGACGTCACGAGGTCTTGCATCACTTGCGTGGCGGTTTCCGCCCGCCACCGCGCGCATTTGACGCATCGATGGATCACGCGACGGACCGAATTGCGTAGCCCTAAAATCCAATATTTTTGGCGAGTCGTATATGTGGTTAATTGCGTGCCGCCATGCAGGGAGAGAAGATGCGACTCCCGAATGATGAGGTCGGAAACGTGATGTTTCGGCAATATCGCGGGGTGCTTCGTTTCCCAGGGCAAAACGGAATTTCGGAGCCTCCCGCCTACGCGTACGACTCCATATTGATCGGTGAAGGGGTTGAGCGGTAAGAGTGGCGATCGCTTCGGCAACGGCTCCGCGTTCGCGAGCGCGACGATTTCGGTCGCGAAGAAAGCTCGTTGGATGAAACGCAGCAGAGTGCGTTCCGCGTCACGTAGCTCAGGAGCGGTGAGGAGAGTGGGGTGCGCGACACGTGTATGGGTTCGCGCTGTGTTTATGAACCGTCGCACGAGACTGAATACGCGGATTAAGCGTTGCCAGCTGGAGAAACGAGACAGAACGTCCCAATCCTCGACGTTTGTTGTATTGTGGACGATGATCTTGCTTCTCTCTTCCTCCGTCTCGTATGTTCGCTGCACAGGCCATTCCTCTTCCGTCCCCTTCAGCCACGATGGTCCCTCAATCCAGAAGGTCGATGTCAGAAGGCTTTCAGCCGTTACACCGCGCGAATTCAGATCCGCCGGATTGCATTGCGTGGGCACGTGCCTCCAGACAGCATCCGGCAGCGTGGTGTGTATCTTGGACGTCCGATTCGCCACCGCGGTCTTCCAAGCAGCGGGATGTTTCCGCAACCATGCGAGGACTATCGTGGAATCGGTCCAGCAAACGATACGGCTGACGGGGATCTCGATCGACTGAATTACGTGGGCGATCAGCTCCGTCAACATCACGGCGCCATTCAGCTCCAAGACCGGGATAGACATAGTTTTTATGGGAGCTACTCGCGACTTTGCGGTGAGCAGCGTGCTGTGCGTTTCACCGGAGAGCGACGTCACACGTGCGTAGACCGCACACGAGTACGCGGCATGAGACGCATCGCTAAATCCGTGCAATTGGATGTCAAGCGAGTCAGGTGCGTACTGAATCCATCGCGGTACCCTTAGTGCATTTAAGGCGCGCCAGTCTGTACAGAAGATGTTCCACGTGTCCCGTGTGGTGTCCG
Source organism: Lasioglossum lativentre (assembly GCA_916610255.1). Lineage (NCBI taxonomy): Eukaryota > Metazoa > Arthropoda > Insecta > Hymenoptera > Halictidae > Lasioglossum > Lasioglossum lativentre. The sequence continues at coordinate 23,592 of CAKAJI010000035.1, forward strand.
ATACGCTGTCATCCCAGGTGAGTTTTTCCAGCCATTGTTGCTGCATCAATATTTTTGCGCGAACGATAATGGGGGACAACCAACCCAGGGGATCGAACAGTGTTGCGATTTCCGATAATAATTCGCGTTTGCTCAGTTTACCCTGCCTAACCGCGAATTTTTTCAGGTCAAAATAGAACGCGTCGTCCGAGGGGATCCACTTTATCCCCAGGACTTTCAGCTCCGAATAGTTGAAGATTCGCAGATCCACGGCGTGTGAATGTGTGGTCTCCGGAATATTTCGCAGCGTTTGAGCATCATTGCCGGCCCACTTTCGAAGATGGAATCCACCTCGAGCAAGCAGATGACAGACCTGCCCTCGTATCTGCTCGAGCAGCTGTTTGTCCGGCGCTCCCATAAACACGTCGTCGACATAGACACTGTTTCTGAGGATCGGGGAGGCGAGGGGGTAATCCGCGCCTTCCAGCGTGTTTACTTCTTGTATCACGCGCATCGAGAGGTACGGGGCGCAGGCGGTTCCATAGGTTACCGTGTTTAGTTCGAACGCTTCCAAATTATCGTTTCTTTCGTTTTTCCACAGGATGCCCTGGTACCTGCGATCTTGAGGATGGACCAGAATTTGCCGAAACATCTTTTCGATATCTGCGAAGAGTACATACTTGTGGAGACGCCACGCGAGCAGTATTCTGGAGATCTCCAACTGCAGCTTAGGACCGGTGTGGAGGATATCGTTGAGAGAGTACCCGCTTGACGTTTGGCTCGATGCGTTGAAGACAACTCGCAGTTTTGTCGTCAAGCTTTCTTCGCGGAGGACTGCGCGATGTGGGATGTATGTCCTCGAGCGGTGGATGGAGCTGAGGCGCGTCATGTGTCCCAGCGATTCATATTCGCGAATAAATTTAGTATATTCGCGGTTGACCGCGTCGTTTTTGCGCAGCTTGAGGGCCAAACGTTTCAGGGACGCGGTGGCTCCTCGGAGGGAATCTCCGAGGAAGTCTTCAGGGACCGCTTTGAGGAACGGCAGTCTCACAATGAATCGGCCGGTATCGTCCCGTGAATAAGTGGACGCGAAATACCGCTCGCATTCGTCCTCTAAAGGGGTAAGAGCACGCGTTTCGGGGACAGCTTCCGTTTCCCAAAACCGAGTTAGAACTCGCTCCAGCGGGTCCATCGTTGTACCGTGATGGGTAGCGATCGCGAGACGAGGGGATTCCGCTGTGTGGGTGCGCCCTGACAAAATCCACCCGAATATCGTGTTTTGGGCTATCGGCCCATGTTCTTCGGAACATCGGATACCGGGCTGGATAATTTGGGCGTAGATGTCCGCTCCTAAAAGCACCTCGATACGCTGCGTTGACGAAGGACTGGGGTCAGCGAGCGTGAGGGTTGAGAAGGCGCGGTAATCGACCACCTTGATAGGCGGCGGCACATACTGCGATATATTGCGTACAATGAACGCGCGGGTCGAGATCGCGGGCGAAGTATGCGTGGAACCGCCTACGCTCAGGTGCACGCTAAAATCTATATCGTTCCTGTGCTCGCCGCCGAGCCCTGTCACGGAAATCGGAGACCGAACTTTTGGCAAGCGTAATTGTTGCACGAGATTAGCGGACACGAAAGAGGATTGAGATCCCTGATCAAGGAGCGCACGGGCTACTCGTGATTGGCCGTTCGGGGCAAACACGGTCACCATCGCGGTCGCGAGTAGGACGGTTTTTCCGCCATTCGGACCGGCCTCGGCAGAATGAGTCGCGACGCTGTCGACACTCTCTTCCGTATTCGAGGGGCGCGTTGTATTTTGGGACGACGAAGGTGTCGACGGCTCCTGCTCAGGGGCAGGCGGTCGCGAGCTCGGCGACTTGGAGAACGCGGCCGGTTTTCTTTTGTAGCTGCTTGGGTTCGGCGTGCGGGGGGCCCGATATTCCCCTCGGTGCAACAATGTGTGGTGTTTCTCCCCACAATGCCGACAAACATTCGTGCTCGTGCAAGTCGACACGGTATGACTTGCACCGAGACAATTGATGCACACGTGTCGATCTTTTAATGTCTCGAAACGCGCAAGCGGAGACAGCCTACGGAACGTGCTGCAATCGCGGGGTGAATGCGCGTCTTTGCATATGAAGCAAGTCAAAGTAGCGGTAACCTCGTCGACCACGTGCGTGGTCGATTTTTGCCGCGAGACTTTGGACGGGTCCGCGGGGGAGGAAAGTTGTTGCGTCGTTTGACACGACATCTTGATCGCCGCGGTTTGTTCCAAGATGAACTTTTCGAGAGTCGCGTATGACGGATAGGTTCGCGCATCGCCGAGGGATTTGTTCCATTCCGCTTCCATTTCGCGATCGAATTTAGTCGAGACGAAATAGACGAGGTGATCCTCTTTTGTGCCCCGACCTAATCCGTGCAACGCCTCGAGGGTGTTACGATAATGAATCGAGAATTGATTCAGCGAGTCAAGCTGCGTTAATTTGATTGTATTTAACGAATAGAGCTTATCCATCAACGCGTGGACGATGACTCGCTCATTATCGTAAACCTCCTTGAGACGGTTCCAGCCGATCTGGAAATTCTCGTCGGTTACTTCGAGGTGCTGTATTACCGCGTACGCTTCGCCCGACAGAATGCTCAGTAGATACTGCAATTTGTCCGCGTCCGCCAGTGCGTCATTCTTTGTTACCGCGGAGTTAAATCGCGATACGAATGACTTCCAACGTGTATAATCCCCGTCGAATTTCGGAAGTTCGAGTCGCGGTAATTTCACGTGCGCGGGACGGTTTACCGGAGTTGCTGGGTACGCCATGGACGAATTTGCCGCAGGGGGTGAGATCGGGGGGCGTAGATGCGAGATCTGCTCCCGAAGATAGGACCAGCCCTCGAGGTACGCGTCCTCCATCCTGTCCATGGTGTTGGCCTTGAAGTAAGGAAGGTCATCCTTCGTCCTGTCCGCCTTCCGATACGCCTGGAGGTAGCCGTTGAGGAGGGAGATTTGGGACCAAGTCTCCTGGTACATGGTCAGCCTTGAGTCCAGGTACTCCACCGTGTAGTTGGCTGCCCCCTTCTTCTTCGTGTTCGTCAATATTTTTGACAGCTGGGTGAACGCCTGTGTTTGGCGCTCAAGGACCGCCTCGAATGTTTCCGTGACACTTGTATTCATTTTCGAACTTGTTGTTCACTTCAAAGTCACGGAACTCGACACACTCCCGTTTGAAATCGACGGTTTGTTAACGGCCACACAACCGATTCCGGATGTCCAATGTCTTTTTCCCGTATCCGGCTCGAAGGACCAAACTGTTGCACCGACCCTTTACCTTTTGATGGAGTCGGGAACTATAAACGCTGGATTTTTTATTTCAGGAAAAGTACTCGAGGATTCGGCCGGGTTCAGGTTGTAAGAACCGTTCTAACTCCTTTATTTTTTTTGCTTCAAAACCGGGTTTCTGCGGCTTCACTGTCACTTTTATTGTTCAATGAAATATACACAATATTGTACCGAATCCGAGCGTTACCGTTTACGCCTGCACTGTGGCGAGATACAATTGTTCTGCTAAATAAACTATTGAACAACTGTACGTGGTATTGCTTCTCTCACAGGAGACTATAGACCCGCACTGGTCTCTCGCAGGGGAGCTGACCGTAGTTCAATAAGAGAATCGCAATTGGAAGACTGAAAAACACTCGGCGATATCACGCGTACTCGCAGAGGAGATTAACGATAATCGGCTTATAGCCCGGCAGGGGGGCCTATTTACGTGCGTGGAGAGATGCCCCACCACGTACACATACGGGAGCTCGCTTCGTGGCATCTTCTCGGGTCGAGTTGACGAGGGGGGTGTTGACGGTGCTAGGCATTCGTAAAAGACCGTTGAACGCGTCTAACACTTATAATATAACGTAATATGCAGTGTATCATTGAAAATACCTTATAATATAACGCAATATGCAGTGTATCATTGAAAATACCTTATAATATACCGTAATATGCAGTGTATCATTGAAAATACCTTATAATGTAATGTAATATGCAGTCTATCATTGAAAATATCTTATAATATAACGTAATATGCAGTGTATCATTGAAAATACCTTATAATGTAATGTAATATGCTGTCTATCTTTGAAAATATCTTATAATATAATGTAATATGCAGTGTATCGTTCAAAATACCTTATAATGTAACGCAATATGCAGTGTATCATTGAAAATACCTTATAATATAACGTAATATTTGCAGTCTATCATTGAAAATGGCTTATAATATAACGTAATATGCAGTGTATCATTGAAAATACCTTATAATATAACGCAATATGCAGTGTATCATTGAAAATACCTTATAATATAACGTAATATGTAGTGTATCATTGAAAATACCTTATAATATAACGTAACATGCAGTGTATCATTGAAAATACCTTATAATATAACGCAATATGCAGTGTATCACTGAAAATACCTTATAATATAACGTAATATGTAGTGTATCATTGAAAATACCTTATAATATAACGTAACATGCAGTGTATCATTGAAAATACCTTATAATATAACGTAATATGTAGTGTATCATTGAAAATACCTTATAATATAACGTAATATGCAGTGTATCATTGAGAATACCTTATAATATAACGTAATATGCTGTGTATCATTGAAAATACCTTATAATATAACGTAACGTGCAGTCTATCATTGAAAATACCTTATAATATAACGTAATATGCAGTGTATCATTGAAAATACCTTATAATATAACGTAATATGCAGTGTATCATTGAAAATACCGTATGATATAACGTAATATGCAGAGTATCATTGAAAATACCTTATAATGTAATGTAACATGCAGTCTATCATTGAAAATACCTTATAATATAACGTAATATGCAGTGTATCATTGAAAATACCTTATAATATAACGTAATATGCAGTGTATCATTGAAAATACCTTATAATATAACGTAATATTTGCAGTATATCATTGAAAATACCTTATAATATAACGTAATATGCAGTGTATCATTGAAAATACCTTATAATATAACGCAATATGCAGTGTATCATTGAAAATACCTTATAATATACCGTAATATGCTGTGTATCATTGAAAATACCTTATAATGTAATGTAATATGCAGTCTATCATTGAAAGTACCTTATAATATAATGCAATATGCAGTGTATCATTGAAAATACCTTATAATATGACGTAGTATGCTGTGTATCATTGAAAATACCTTATAATATAACGTAATATGCAGTGTATCATTGAAAATACCTTATAATGTAATGTAATATGCAGTCTATCATTGAAAATATCTTATAATATAACGCAATATGCAGTGTATCATTGAAAATACCTTATAATGTAATGTAATATGCTGTCTATCATTGAAAATATCTTATAATATAATGTAATATGCAGTGTATCGTTCAAAATACCTTATAATATAACGCAATATGCAGTGTATCATTGAAAATACCTTATAATATAACGTAATATGTAGTGTATCATTGAAAATACCTTATAATATAACGTAATATGCAGTGTATCATTGAAAATACCTTATAATATAACGTAATATGTAGTGTATCATTGAAAATACCTTATAATATAACGTAATATGCAGTGTATCATTGAGAATACCTTATAATATAACGTAATATGCTGTGTATCATTGAAAATACCTTATAATATAACGTAATATGCAGTGTATCATTGAAAATACCTTATGATATAACGTAATATGCAGAGTATCATTGAATATAGCTTATAATGTAATGTAATATGCAGTCTATCATTGAAAATATCTTATAATATAACGTAATATGCAGTGTATCATTGAAAATACCGTATGATATAACGTAATATGCAGAGTATCATTGAAAATACCTTATAATGTAATGTAACATGCAGTCTATCATTGAAAATACCTTATAATATAACGTAATATGCAGTGTATCATTGAAAATACCTTATAATATAACGTAATATGCAGTGTATCATTGAAAATACCTTATAATATAACGTAATATTTGCAGTATATCATTGAAAATACCTTATAATATAACGTAATATGCAGTGTATCATTGAAAATACCTTATAATATAACGCAATATGCAGTGTATCATTGAAAATACCTTATAATATACCGTAATATGCAGTGTATCATTGAAAATACCTTATAATATAACGTAACATGCAGTGTATCATTGAAAATACCTTATAATATAACGTAACATGCAGTGTATCATTGAAAATACCTTATAATGTAATGTAATATGCTGTCTATCATTGAAAATATCTTATAATATAATGTAATATGCAGTGTATCGTTCAAAATACCTTATAATATAACGCAATATGCAGTGTATCATTGAAAATACCTTATAATATAACGTAATATTTGCAGTCTATCATTGAAAATGGCTTATAATATAACGTAATATTTGAAGTATATCATTGAAAATACCATATAATATAACGTAATATGCAGTGTATCATTGAAAATACCTTATAATATAACGTAATATTTGCAGTATATCATTGAAAATACCTTATAATATAACGTAATATGCAGTGTATCATTGAAAATACCTTATAATATAACGCAATATGCAGTGTATCATTGAAAATACCTTATAATATACCGTAATATGCTGTGTATCATTGAAAATACCTTATAATGTAATGTAATATGCAGTCTATCATTGAAAGTACCTTATAATATAATGCAATATGCAGTGTATCATTGAAAATACCTTATAATATGACGTAGTATGCTGTGTATCATTGAAAATACCTTATAATATAACGTAATATGCAGTGTATCATTGAAAATACCTTATAATATAACGTAATATTTGCAGTATATCATTGAAAATACCTTATAATATAACGTAATATGCAGTGTATCATTGAAAATACCTTATAATATAACGCAATATGCAGTGTATCATTGAAAATACCTTATAATATACCGTAATATGCAGTGTATCATTGAAAATACCTTATAATGTAATGTAATATGCTGTCTATCATTGAAAATATCTTATAATATAATGTAATATGCAGTGTATCGTTCAAAATACCTTATAATATAACGCAATATGCAGTGTATCATTGAAAATACCTTATAATATAACGTAATATTTGCAGTCTATCATTGAAAATGGCTTATAATATAACGTAATATTTGAAGTATATCATTGAAAATACCATATAATATAACGTAATATGCAGTGTATCATTGAAAATACCTTATAATATAACGTAATATTTGCAGTATATCATTGAAAATACCTTATAATATAACGTAATATGCAGTGTATCATTGAAAATACCTTATAATATAACGCAATATGCAGTGTATCATTGAAAATACCTTATAATATACCGTAATATGCTGTGTATCATTGAAAATACCTTATAATGTAATGTAATATGCAGTCTATCATTGAAAGTACCTTATAATATAATGCAATATGCAGTGTATCATTGAAAATACCTTATAATATGACGTAGTATGCTGTGTATCATTGAAAATACCTTATAATATAACGTAATATGCAGTGTATCATTGAAAATACCTTATAATGTAATGTAATATGCAGTCTATCATTGAAAATATCTTATAATATAACGTAATATGCAGTGTATCATTGAAAATACCTTATAATGTAATGTAATATGCTGTCTATCATTGAAAATATCTTATAATATAATGTAATATGCAGTGTGTCGTTCAAAATACCTTATAATATAACGCAATATGCAGTGTATCATTGAAAATACCTTATAATATAACGTAATATTTGCAGTCTATCATTGAAAATGGCTTATAATATAACGTAATATGCAGTGTATCATTGAAAATACCTTATAATGTAATGTAATATGCTGTCTATCATTGAAAACATCTTATAATATAATGTAATATGCAGTGTATCGTTCAAAATACCTTATAATATAACGCAATATGCAGTGTATCATTGAAAATACCTTATAATATAACGTAATATTTGAAGTATATCATTGAAAATACCTTATAATATAACGTAATATGCAGTGTATCATTGAAAATACCTTATAATATAACGTAATATGCAGTGTATCATTGAAAATACCTTATAATATAACGTAATATGCAGTGTATCATTGAAAATACCTTATGATATAACGTAATATGCAGAGTATCATTGAAAATACCTTATAATGTAATGTAATATGCAGTCTATCATTGAAAATATCTTATAATATAACGTAATATGCAGTGTATCATTGAAAATACCTTATAATATAACGTAATATGCAGAGTATCATTGAAAATACCTTATAATGTAATGTAATATGCAGTCTATCATTGAAAATATCTTATAATATAACGTAATATGCAGTGTATCATTGAAAATACCTTATAATATAACGTAATATTTGCAGTCTATCATTGAAAATGGCTTATAATATAACGTAATATGCAGTGTATCATTGAAAATACCTTATAATATAACGCAATATGCAGTGTATCATTGAAAATACCTTATAATATAACGTAATATGTAGTGTATCATTGAAAATACCTTATAATATAACGTAACATGCAGTGTATCATTGAAAATACCTTATAATATAACGTAATATGTAGTGTATCATTGAAAATACCTTATAATATAACGTAATATGCAGTGTATCATTGAGAATACCTTATAATATAACGTAATATGCTGTGTATCATTGAAAATACCTTATAATATAACGTAACATGCAGTCTATCATTGAAAATACCTTATAATATAACGTAATATGCAGTGTATCATTGAAAATACCTTATAATATAACGTAATATGCAGTGTATCATTGAAAATACCTTATGATATAACGTAATATGCAGAGTATCATTGAAAATACCTTATAATGTAATGTAATATGCAGTCTATCATTGAAAATATCTTATAATATAACGTAATATGCAGTGTATCATTGAAAATACCTTATAATGTAATGTAATATGCTGTCTATCATTGAAAATATCTTATAATATAATGTAATATGCAGTGTATCGTTCAAAATACCTTATAATATAACGCAATATGCAGTGTATCATTGAAAATACCTTATAATATAACGTAATATTTGCAGTCTATCATTGAAAATGGCTTATAATATAACGTAATATGCAGTGTATCATTGAAAATACCTTATAATGTAATGTAATATGCAGTCTATCATTGAAAATATCTTATAATATAACGCAATATGCAGTGTATCATTGAAAATACCTTATAATGTAATGTAATATGCTGTCTATCATTGAAAATATCTTATAATATAATGTAATATGCAGTGTATCGTTCAAAATACCTTATAATATAACGCAATATGCAGTGTATCATTGAAAATACCTTATAATATAACGTAATATGTAGTGTATCATTGAAAATACCTTATAATATAACGTAATATGCAGTGTATCATTGAAAATACCTTATAATATAACGTAATATGTAGTGTATCATTGAAAATACCTTATAATATAACGTAATATGCAGTGTATCATTGAGAATACCTTATAATATAACGTAATATGCTGTGTATCATTGAAAATACCTTATAATATAACGTAATATGCAGTGTATCATTGAAAATACCTTATGATATAACGTAATATGCAGAGTATCATTGAATATAGCTTATAATGTAATGTAATATGCAGTCTATCATTGAAAATATCTTATAATATAACGTAATATGCAGTGTATCATTGAAAATACCGTATGATATAACGTAATATGCAGAGTATCATTGAAAATACCTTATAATGTAATGTAACATGCAGTCTATCATTGAAAATACCTTATAATATAACGTAATATGCAGTGTATCATTGAAAATACCTTATAATATAACGTAATATGCAGTGTATCATTGAAAATACCTTATAATATAACGTAATATTTGCAGTATATCATTGAAAATACCTTATAATATAACGTAATATGCAGTGTATCATTGAAAATACCTTATAATATAACGCAATATGCAGTGTATCATTGAAAATACCTTATAATATACCGTAATATGCAGTGTATCATTGAAAATACCTTATAATATAACGTAACATGCAGTGTATCATTGAAAATACCTTATAATATAACGCAATATGCAGTGTATCATTGAAAATACCTTATAATGTAATGTAATATGCTGTCTATCATTGAAAATATCTTATAATATAATGTAATATGCAGTGTATCGTTCAAAATACCTTATAATATAACGCAATATGCAGTGTATCATTGAAAATACCTTATAATATAACGTAATATTTGCAGTCTATCATTGAAAATGGCTTATAATATAACGTAATATTTGCAGTCTATCATTGAAAATGCCTTGTAATATAACGTAATATGCAGTGTATCATTGAAAATACCTTATAATATAACGTAATATTTGCAGTATATCATTGAAAATACCTTATAATATAACGTAATATGCAGTGTATCATTGAAAATACCTTATAATATAACGCAATATGCAGTGTATCATTGAAAATACCTTATAATATACCGTAATATGCTGTGTATCATTGAAAATACCTTATAATGTAATGTAATATGCAGTCTATCATTGAAAGTACCTTATAATATAATGCAATATGCAGTGTATCATTGAAAATACCTTATAATATGACGTAGTATGCTGTGTATCATTGAAAATACCTTATAATATAACGTAATATGCAGTGTATCATTGAAAATACCTTATAATGTAATGTAATATGCAGTCTATCATTGAAAATATCTTATAATATAACGTAATATGCAGTGTATCATTGAAAATACCTTATAATGTAATGTAATATGCTGTCTATCATTGAAAATACCTTATAATATAACGTAATATGCAGTGTATCATTGAAAATACCTTATGATATAACGTAATATGCAGAGTATCATTGAAAATACCTTATAATGTAATGTAATATGCAGTCTATCATTGAAAATATCTTATAATATAACGTAATATGCAGTGTATCATTGAAAATACCTTATGATATAACGTAATATGCAGAGTATCATTGAAAATACCTTATAATGTAATGTAATATGCAGTCTATCATTGAAAATATCTTATAATATAACGTAATATGCAGTGTATCATTGAAAATACCTTATAATATAACGTAATATTTGCAGTCTATCATTGAAAATGGCTTATAATATAACGTAATATGCAGTGTATCATTGAAAATACCTTATAATATAACGCAATATGCAGTGTATCATTGAAAATACCTTATAATATAACGTAATATGTAGTGTATCATTGAAAATACCTTATAATATAACGTAACATGCAGTGTATCATTGAAAATACCTTATAATATAACGTAATATGTAGTGTATCATTGAAAATACCTTATAATATAACGTAATATGCAGTGTATCATTGAGAATACCTTATAATATAACGTAATATGCTGTGTATCATTGAAAATACCTTATAATATAACGTAACATGCAGTCTATCATTGAAAATACCTTATAATATAACGTAATATGCAGTGTATCATTGAAAATACCTTATAATATAACGTAATATGCAGTGTATCATTGAAAATACCTTATGATATAACGTAATATGCAGAGTATCATTGAAAATAGCTTATAATGTAATGTAATATGCAGTCTATCATTGAAAATATCTTATAATATAACGTAATATGCAGTGTATCATTGAAAATACCTTATAATGTAATGTAATATGCTGTCTATCATTGAAAATATCTTATAATATAATGTAATATGCAGTGTGTCGTTCAAAATACCTTATAATATAACGTAATATGCAGTGTATCATTGAAAATACCTTATAATATAACGTAATATTTGCAGTCTATCATTGAAAATGGCTTATAATATAACGTAATATGCAGTGTATCATTGAAAATACCTTATAATGTAATGTAATATGCTGTCTATCATTGAAAACATCTTATAATATAATGTAATATGCAGTGTATCGTTCAAAATACCTTATAATATAACGCAATATGCAGTGTATCATTGAAAATACCTTATAATATAACGTAATATTTGAAGTATATCATTGAAAATACCTTATAATATAACGTAATATGCAGTGTATCATTGAAAATACCTTATAATATAACGTAATATGCAGTGTATCATTGAAAATACCTTATAATATAACGTAATATGCAGTGTATCATTGAAAATACCTTATGATATAACGTAATATGCAGAGTATCATTGAAAATACCTTATAATGTAATGTAATATGCAGTCTATCATTGAAAATATCTTATAATATAACGTAATATGCAGTGTATCATTGAAAATACCTTATGATATAACGTAATATGCAGAGTATCATTGAAAATACCTTATAATGTAATGTAATATGCAGTCTATCATTGAAAATATCTTATAATATAACGTAATATGCAGTGTATCATTGAAAATACCTTATAATATAACGTAATATTTGCAGTCTATCATTGAAAATGGCTTATAATATAACGTAATATGCAGTGTATCATTGAAAATACCTTATAATATAACGCAATATGCAGTGTATCATTGAAAATACCTTATAATATAACGTAATATGTAGTGTATCATTGAAAATACCTTATAATATAACGTAACATGCAGTGTATCATTGAAAATACCTTATAATATAACGTAATATGTAGTGTATCATTGAAAATACCTTATAATATAACGTAATATGCAGTGTATCATTGAGAATACCTTATAATATAACGTAATATGCTGTGTATCATTGAAAATACCTTATAATATAACGTAACATGCAGTCTATCATTGAAAATACCTTATAATATAACGTAATATGCAGTGTATCATTGAAAATACCTTATAATATAACGTAATATGCAGTGTATCATTGAAAATACCTTATGATATAACGTAATATGCAGAGTATCATTGAAAATACCTTATAATGTAATGTAATATGCAGTCTATCATTGAAAATATCTTATAATATAACGTAATATGCAGTGTATCATTGAAAATACCTTATAATGTAATGTAATATGCTGTCTATCATTGAAAATATCTTATAATATAATGTAATATGCAGTGTATCGTTCAAAATACCTTATAATATAACGCAATATGCAGTGTATCATTGAAAATACCTTATAATATAACGTAATATTTGCAGTCTATCATTGAAAATGGCTTATAATATAACGTAATATGCAGTGTATCATTGAAAATACCTTATAATGTAATGTAATATGCTGTCTATCATTGAAAACATCTTATAATATAATGTAATATGCAGTGTATCGTTCAAAATACCTTATAATATAACGCAATATGCAGTGTATCATTGAAAATACCTTATAATATAACGTAATATGCAGTGTATCATTGAAAATACCTTATAATATAACGTAATATGTAGTGTATCATTGAAAATACCTTATAATATAACGTAACATGCAGTGTATCATTGAAAATACCTTATAATATAACGTAATATGTAGTGTATCATTGAAAATACCTTATAATATAACGTAATATGTAGTGTATCATTGAAAATACCTTATAATATAACGTAACATGCAGTGTATCATTGAAAATACCTTATAATATAACGTAATATGTAGTGTATCTTTGAAAATACCTTATAATATAACGTAATATGCAGTGTATCATTGAGAATACCTTATAATATAACGTAATATGCTGTGTATCATTGAAAATACCTTATAATATAACGCAATATGCAGTGTATCATTGAAAATACCTTATAATATAACGTAATATGCAGTGTATCATTGAAAATACCTTATAATGTAATGTAATATGCTGTCTATCTTTGAAAATATCTTATAATATAATGTAATATGCAGTGTATCGTTCAAAATACCTTATAATATAACGCAATATGCAGTGTATCATTGAAAATACCTTATAATATAACGTAATATGCAGAGTATCATTGAAAATACCTTATAATGTAATGTAATATGCAGTCTATCATTGAAAATATCTTATAATATAACGTAATATGCAGTGTATCATTGAAAATACCTTATGATATAACGTAATATGCAGAGTATCATTGAAAATACCTTATAATGTAATGTAATATGCAGTCTATCATTGAAAATATCTTATAATATAACGTAATATGCAGTGTATCGTTGAAAATACCTTATAATATAACGTAATATTTGCAGTCTATCATTGAAAATGGCTTATAATATAACGTAATATGCAGTGTATCATTGAAAATACCTTATAATATAACGCAATATGCAGTGTATCATTGAAAATACCTTATAATATAACGTAATATGTAGTGTATCATTGAAAATACCTTATAATATAACGTAATATGCAGTGTATCATTGAAAATACCTTATAATATAACGTAATATGCAGTGTATCATTGAAAATACCTTATAATATAACGTAATATGCAGTGTATCATTGAAAATACCTTATGATATAACGTAATATGCAGAGTATCATTGAAAATAGCTTATAATGTAATGTAATATGCAGTCTATCATTGAAAATATCTTATAATATAACGTAATATGCAGTGTATCATTGAAAATACCGTATGATATAACGTAATATGCAGAGTATCATTGAAAATACCTTATAATGTAATGTAACATGCAGTCTATCATTGAAAATACCTTATAATATAACGCAATATGCAGTGTATCATTGAAAATACCTTATAATATAACGTAATATGCAGTGTATCATTGAAAATACCTTATAATGTAATGTAATATGCTGTCTATCTTTGAAAATATCTTATAATATAATGTAATATGCAGTGTATCGTTCAAAATACCTTATAATATAACGCAATATGCAGTGTATCATTGAAAATACCTTATAATATAACGTAATATGCAGAGTATCATTGAAAATACCTTATAATGTAATGTAATATGCAGTCTATCATTGAAAATATCTTATAATATAACGTAATATGCAGTGTATCATTGAAAATACCTTATGATATAACGTAATATGCAGAGTATCATTGAAAATACCTTATAATGTAATGTAATATGCAGTCTATCATTGAAAA
>CAKAJI010000036.1:0-12500 GCA_916610255.1 Lasioglossum lativentre
GGCGAGTCGCTTAGGTATCGCTGGAACGATTAAAATTGCTAAGTACCGCGCCGTGTCGGTTAGACGGTTCGCGGTAAGAGTAAACTTTTTTTCCTATCGTTCCTAGATGATTTTTAAACGTTATATTCGTGGTAAACTGTGCATACGAAACCGTGTGTCGTGACGCCAGTTCTCTCGGACGCGTATTTACCGAGTTATAAGCGAGTTAACTTCCGGCGAGTCGCTTAGGTATCGCTGGAACGATAAAATTGCTAAGTACCGCGCCGTGTCGGTTAGACGGTTCGCGGTAAGAGTAAACTTTTTTCCTATCGTTCCTAGATGATTTTAAACGTTTATATTCGTGGTAAACTGTGCATACGAAACCGTGTGTCGTGACGCCAGTTCTCTCGGACGCGTATTTACCGAGTTATAAGCGAGTTAACTTCCGGCGAGTCGCTTAGGTATCGCTGGAACGATAAAATTGCTAAGTACCGCGCCGTGTCGGTTAGACGGTTCGCGGTAAGAGTAAACTTTTTTCCTATCGTTCCTAGATGATTTTAAACGTTATTATTCGTGGTAAACTGTGCATACGAAACCGTGTGTCGTGACGCCAGTTCTCTCGGACGCGTATTTACCGAGTTATAAGCGAGTTAACTTCCGGCGAGTCGCTTAGGTATCGCTGGAACGATAAAATTGCTAAGTACCGCGCCGTGTCGGTTAGACGGTTCGCGGTAAGAGTAAACTTTTTTCCTATCGTTCCTAGATGATTTTAAACGTTATATTCGTGGTAAACTGTGCATACGAAACCGTGTGTCGTGACGCCAGTTCTCTCGACGCGTATTTACCGAGTTATAAGCGAGTTAACTTCCGGCGAGTCGCTTAGGTATCGCTGGAACGATAAAATTGCTAAGTACCGCGCCGTGTCGGTTAGACGGTTCGCGGTAAGAGTAAACTTTTTTCCTATCGTTCCTAGATGATTTTTAAAACGTTATATTCGTGGTAAACTGTGCATACGAAACCGGTGTGTCGTGACGCCAGTTCTCTCGGACGCGTATTTACCGAGTTATAAGCGAGTTAACTTCCGGCGAGTCGCTTAGGTATCGCTGGAACGATAAAATTGCTAAGTACCCGCGCCGTGTCGGTTAGACGGTTCGCGGTAAGAGTAAACTTTTTTCCTATCGTTCCTAGATGATTTTTAAACGTTATATTCGTGGTAAACTGTGCATACGAAACCGTGGGTCGTGACGCCAGTTCTCTCGGACGCGTATTTACCGAGTTATAAGCGAGGTTAACTTCCGGCGAGTCGCTTAGGTATCGCTGGAACGATAAAATTGCTAAGTACCGCGCCGTGTCGGTTAGACGGTTCGCGGTAAGAGTAAACTTTTTTCCTATCGTTCCTAGATGATTTTAAACGTTATATTCGTGGTAAACTGTGCATACGAAACCGTGTGTCGTGACGCCAGTTCTCTCGGGACGCGTATTTACCGAGTTATAAGCGAGTTAACTTCCGGCGAGTCGCTTAGGTATCGCTGGAACGATAAAATTGCTAAGTACCGCGCCGTGTCGGTTAGACGGTTCGCGGTAAGAGTAAACTTTTTTCCTATCGTTCCTAGATGATTTTAAACGTTATATTCGTGGTAAACTGTGCATACGAAACCGTGTGTCGTGACGCCAGTTCTCTCGGACGCGTATTTACCGAGTTATAAGCGAGTTAACTTCCGGCGAGTCGCTTAGGTATCGCTGGAACGATAAAATTGCTAAGTACCGCGCCCGTGTCGGTTAGACGGTTCGCGGTAAGAGTAAACTTTTTTCCTATCGTTCCTAGATGATTTTAAACGTTATATTCGTGGTAAACTGTGCATACGAAACCGTGTGTGTCGTGACGCCAGTTCTCTCGGACGCGTATTTACCGAGTTATAAGCGAGTTAACTTCCGGCGAGTCGCTTAGGTATCGCTGGAACGATAAAATTGCTAAGTACCGCGCCGTGTCGGTTAGACGGTTCGCGGTAAGAGTAAACTTTTTTCCTATCGTTCCTAGATGATTTTAAACGTTATATTCGTGGTAAAATTGTGCATACGAAACCGGTGGTGTCGTGACGCCAGTTCTCTCGACGCGTATTTACCGAGTTATAAGCGAGTTAACTTCCGGCGAGTCGCTTAGGTATCGCTGGAACGATAAAATTGCTAAGTACCGCGCCGTGTCGGTTAGACGGTTCGCGGTAAGAGTAAACTTTTTTCCTATCGTTCCTAGATGATTTTAAACGTTATATTCGTGGGTAAACTGTGCATACGAAACCGTGTGTCGTGACGCCAGTTCTCTCGGACGCGTATTTACCGAGTTATAAGCGAGTTAACTTCCGGCGAGTCCGTTAGGTATCGCTGGAACGATAAAATTGCTAAGTACCGCGCCGTGTCGGTTAGACGGTTCGCGGTAAGAGTAAACTTTTTTTCCTATCGTTCCTAGATGATTTTAAACGTTATATTCGTGGTAAACTGTGCATACGAAACCGTGTGTCGTGACGCCAGTTCTCTCGGACGCGTATTTACCGAGTTATAAGCGAGTTAACTTCCGGCGAGTCGCTTAGGTATCGCTGGAACGATAAAATTGCTAAGTACCCGCGCCGTGTCGGTTAGACGGTTCGCGGTAAGAGTAAACTTTTTTCCTATCGTTCCTAGATGATTTTTAAACGTTATATTCGTGGTAAACTGTGCATACGAAACCGGTGTGTCGTGACGCCAGTTCTCTCGGACGCGTATTTACCGAGTTATAAGCGAGTTAACTTCCGGCGAGTCGCTTAGGTATCGCTGGAACGATAAAATTGCTAAGTACCGCGCCGTGTCGGTTAGACGGTTCGCGGTAAGAGTAAACTTTTTTCCTATCGTTCCTAGATGATTTTAAACGTTATATTCGTGGTAAACTGTGCATACGAAACCGTGTGTCGTGACGCCAGTTCTCTCGGACGCGTATTTACCGAGTTATAAGCGAGTTAACTTCCGGCGAGTCGCTTAGGTATCGCTGGAACGATAAAATTGCTAAGTACCGCGACCGTGTCGGTTAGACGGTTCGCGGTAAGAGTAAACTTTTTTCCTATCGTTCCTAGATGATTTTAAACGTTATATTCGTGGTAAACTGTGCATACGAAACCGTGTGTCGTGACGCCAGTTCTCTCGGACGCGTATTTACCGAGTTATAAGCGAGTTAACTTCCGGCGAGTCGCTTAGGTATCGCTGGAACGATAAAATTGCTAAGTACCGCGCCGTGTCGGTTAGACGGTTCGCGGTAAGAGTAAACTTTTTTCCTATCGTTCCTAGATGATTTTAAACGTTATATTCGTGGTAAACTGTGCATACGAAACCGTGTGTCGTGACGCCAGTTCTCTCGGACGCGTATTTACCGAGTTATAAGCGAGTTAACTTCCGGCGAGTCGCTTAGGTATCGCTGGAACGATAAAATTGCTAAGTACCGCGCCGTGTCGGTTAGACGGTTCGCGGTAAGAGTAAACTTTTTTCCTATCGTTCCTAGATGATTTTAAACGTTATATTCGTGGTAAACTGTGCATACGAAACCGTGTGTCGTGACGCCAGTTCTCTCGGACGCGTATTTACCGAGTTATAAGCGAGTTAACTTCCGGCGAGTCGCTTAGGTATCGCTGGAACGATAAAATTGCTAAGTACCGCGCCGTGTCGGTTAGACGGTTCGCGGTAAGAGTAAACTTTTTTCCTATCGTTCCTAGATGATTTTAAACGTTATATTCGTGGTAAACTGTGCATACGAAACCGTGTGTCGTGACGCCAGTTCTCTCGGACGCGTATTTACCGAGTTATAAGCGAGTTAACTTCCGGCGAGTCGCTTAGGTATCGCTGGAACGATAAAATTGCTAAGTACCGCGCCGTGTCGGTTAGACGGTTCGCGGTAAGAGTAAACTTTTTTCCTATCGTTCCTAGATGATTTTAAACGTTATATTCGTGGTAAACTGTGCATACGAAACCGTGTGTCGTGACGCCAGTTCTCTCGGACGCGTATTTACCGAGTTATAAGCGAGTTAACTTCCGGCGAGTCGCTTAGGTATCGCTGGAACGATAAAATTGCTAAGTACCGCGCCGTGTCGGTTAGACGGTTCGCGGTAAGAGTAAACTTTTTTCCTATCGTTCCTAGATGATTTTAAACGTTATATTCGTGGTAAACTGTGCATACGAAAACCGTGTGGTCGTGACGCCAGTTCTCTCGGACGCGTATTTACCGAGTTATAAGCGAGGTTAACTTCCGGCGAGTCGCTTAGGTATCGCTGGAACGATATAAATTGCTAAGTACCGCGCCGTGTCGGTTTAGACGGTTCGCGGTAAGAGTAAACTTTTTTCCCTATCGTTCCTAGATGATTTTAAACGTTATATTCGTGGTAAACTGTGCATACGAAACCGTGTGTCGTGACGCCAGTTCTCTCGGACGCGTATTTACCGAGTTATAAGCGAGTTAACTTCCGGCGAGTCGCTTAGGTATCGCTGGAACGATAAAATTGCTAAGTACCGCGCCGGGGACCGGTTAGACGGTTCGCGGTAAGAGTAAACTTTTTTCCTATCGTTCCTAGATGATTTTAAACGTTATATTCGTGGTAAACTGTGCATACGAAACCGTGTGTCGTGACGCCAGTTCTCTCGGACGCGTATTTACCGAGTTATAAGCGAGTTAACTTCGGCGAGTCGCTTAGGTATCGCTGGAACGATAAAATTGCTAAGTACCGCGCCGTGTCGGTTAGACGGTTCGCGGTAAGAGTAAACTTTTTTCCTATCGTTCCTAGATGATTTTAAACGTTATATTCGTGGTAAACTGTGCATACGAAACCGTGTGTCGTGACGCCAGTTCTCTCGGACGCGTATTTACCGAGTTATAAGCGAGTTAACTTCCGGCGAGTCGCTTAGGTATCGCTGGAACGATAAAATTGCTAAGTACCGCGCCGTGTCGGTTAGACGGTTCGCGGTAAGAGTAAACTTTTTTCCTATCGTTCCTAGATGATTTTTAAACGTTATATTCGTGGTAAACTGTGCATACGAAACCGTGTGTCGTGACGCCAGTTCTCTCGGACGCGTATTTACCGAGTTATAAGCGAGTTAACTTCCGGCGAGTCGCTTAGGTATCGCTGGAACGATAAAATTGCTAAGTACCGCGCCGTGTCGGTTAGACGGTTCGCGGTAAGAGTAAACTTTTTTCCTATCGTTCCTAGATGATTTTAAACGTTATATTCGTGGTAAACTGTGCATACGAAACCGTGTGTCGTGACGCCAGTTCTCTCGGACGCGTATTTACCGAGTTATAAGCGAGTTAACTTCCGGCGAGTTAACTTCCGGCGAGTCGCTTAGGTATCGCTGGAACGATAAAATTGCTAAGTACCGCGCCGTGTCGGTTAGACGGTTCGCGGTAAGAGTAAAATTTTTTCCTATCGTTCCTAGATGATTTTAAACGTTATATTAGTGGTAAACTGTGCATACGAAACCGTGTGTCGTGACGCCAGTTCTCTCGGACGCGTATTTACCGAGTTATAAGCGAGTTAACTTCCGGCGAGTCGCTTAGGTATCGCTGGAACGATAAAATTGCTAAGTACCGCGCCGTGTCGGTTAGACGGTTCGCGGTAAGAGTAAACTTTTTTCCTATCGTTCCTAGATGATTTTAAACGTTATATTCGTGGTAAACTGTGCATACGAAACCGTGTGTCGTGACGCCAGTTCTCTCGGACGCGTATTTACCGAGTTATAAGCGAGTTAACTTCCGGCGAGTCGCTTAGGTATCGCTGGAACGATAAAATTGCTAAGTACCGCGCCGTGTCGGTTAGACGGTTCGCGGTAAGAGTAAACTTTTTCCTATCGTTCCTAGATGATTTTAAACGTTATATTCGTGGTAAACTGTGCATACGAAACCGTGTGTCGTGACGCCAGTTCTCTCGGACGCGTATTTACCGAGTTATAAGCGAGTTAACTTCCGGCGAGTCGCTTAGGTATCGCTGGAACGATAAATTGCTAAGTACCGCGCCGTGTCGGTTAGACGGTTCGCGGTAAGAGTAAACTTTTTTCCTATCGTTCCTAGATGATTTTAAACGTTATATTCGTGGTAAACTGTGCATACGAAACCGTGTGTCGTGACGCCAGTTCTCTCGGACGCGTATTTACCGAGTTATAAGCGAGTTAACTTCCGGCGAGTCGCTTAGGTATCGCTGGAACGATAAAATTGCTAAGTACCGCGCTCGTGTCGGTTAGACGGTTCGCGGTAAGAGTAAACTTTTTTCCTATCGTTCCTAGATGATTTTAAAAGTTATATTCGTGGTAAACTGTGCATACGAAACCGTGTGTCGTGACGCCAGTTCTCTCGGACGCGTATTTACCGAGTTATAAGCGAGTTAACTTCCGGCGAGTCGCTTAGGTATCGCTGGAACGATAAAATTGCTAAGTACCGCGCCGTGTCGGTTAGACGGTTCGCGGTAAGAGTAAACTTTTTTCCTATCGTTCCTAGATGATTTTAAACGTTATATTCGTGGTAAACTGTGCATACGAAACCGTGTGTCGTGACGCCAGTTCTCTCGGACGCGTATTTACCGAGTTATAAGCGAGTTAACTTCCGGCGAGTCGCTTAGGTATCGCTGGAACGATAAAATTGCTAAGTACCGCGCCGTGTCGGTTAGACGGTTCGCGGTAAGAGTAAACTTTTTTCCTATCGTTCCTAGATGATTTTAAACGTTATATTCGTGGTAAACTGTGCATACGAAACCGTGTGTCGTGACGCCAGTTCTCTCGGACGCGTATTTACCGAGTTATAAGCGAGTTAACTTCCGGCGAGTCGCTTAGGTATCGCTGGAACGATAAAATTGCTAAGTACCGCGCCGTGTCGGTTAGACGGTTCGCGGTAAGAGTAAACTTTTTCCTATCGTTCCTAGATGATTTTAAACGTTATATTCGTGGTAAACTGTGCATACGAAACCGTGTGTCGTGACGCCAGTTCTCTCGGACGCGTATTTACCGAGTTATAAGCGAGTTAACTTCCGGCGAGTCGCTTAGGTATCGCTGGAACGATAAAATTGCTAAGTACCGCGCCGTGTCGGTTAGACGGTTCGCGGTAAGAGTAAACTTTTTTCCTATCGTTCCTAGATGATTTTAAACGTTATATTCGTGGTAAACTGTGCATACGAAACCGTGTGTCGTGACGCCAGTTCTCTCGGACGCGTATTTACCGAGTTATAAGCGAGTTAACTTCCGGCGAGTCGCTTAGGTATCGCTGGAACGATAAAATTGCTAAGTACCGCGCCGTGTCGGTTAGACGGTTCGCGGTAAGAGTAAACTTTTTTCCTATCGTTCCTAGATGATTTTAAACGTTATATTCGTGGTAAACTGTGCATACGAAACCGTGTGTCGTGACGCCAGTTCTCTCGGACGCGTATTTACCGAGTTATAAGCGAGTTAACTTCCGGCGAGTCGCTTAGGTATCGCTGGAACGATAAAATTGCTAAGTACCGCGCCGTGTCGGTTAGACGGTTCGCGGTAAGAGTAAACTTTTTTCCTATCGTTCCTAGATGATTTTAAACGTTATATTCGTGGTAAACTGTGCATACGAAACCGTGTGTCGTGACGCCAGTTCTCTCGGACGCGTATTTACCGAGTTATAAGCGAGTTAACTTCCGGCGAGTCGCTTAGGTATCGCTGGAACGATAAAATTGCTAAGTACCGCGCCGTGTCGGTTAGACGGTTCGCGGTAAGAGTAAACTTTTTTCCTATCGTTCCTAGATGATTTTAAACGTTATATTCGTGGTAAACTGTGCATACGAAACCGTGTGTCGTGACGCCAGTTCTCTCGGACGCGTATTTACCGAGTTATAAGCGAGTTAACTTCCGGCGAGTCGCTTAGGTATCGCTGGAACGATAAAATTGCTAAGTACCGCGCCGTGTCGGTTAGACGGTTCGCGGTAAGAGTAAACTTTTTTCCTATCGTTCCTAGATGATTTTAAACGTTATATACGTGGTAAACTGTGCATACGAAACCGTGTGTCGTGACGCCAGTTCTCTCGGACGCGTATTTACCGAGTTATAAGCGAGTTAACTTCCGGCGAGTCGCTTAGGTATCGCTGGAACGATAAAATTGCTAAGTACCGCGCCGTGTCGGTTAGACGGTTCGCGGTAAGAGTAAACTTTTTTCCTATCGTTCCTAGATGATTTTAAACGTTATATTCGTGGTAAACTGTGCATACGAAACCGTGTGTCGTGACGCCAGTTCTCTCGGACGCGTATTTACCGAGTTATAAGCGAGTTAACTTCCGGCGAGTCGCTTAGGTATCGCTGGAACGATAAAATTGCTAAGTACCGCGCCGTGTCGGTTAGACGGTTCGCGGTAAGAGTAAACTTTTTTCCTATCGTTCCTAGATGATTTTAAACGTTATATTCGTGGTAAACTGTGCATACGAAACCGTGTGTCGTGACGCCAGTTCTCTCGGACGCGTATTTACCGAGTTATAAGCGAGTTAACTTCCGGCGAGTCGCTTAGGTATCGCTGGAACGATAAAATTGCTAAGTACCGCGCCGTGTCGGTTAGACGGTTCGCGGTAAGAGTAAACTTTTTTCCTATCGTTCCTAGATGATTTTAAACGTTATATTCGTGGTAAACTGTGCATACGAAACCGTGTGTCGTGACGCCAGTTCTCTCGGACGCGTATTTACCGAGTTATAAGCGAGTTAACTTCCGGCGAGTCGCTTAGGTATCGCTGGAACGATAAAATTGCTAAGTACCGCGCCGTGTCGGTTAGACGGTTCGCGGTAAGAGTAAACTTTTTTCCTATCATTCCTAGATGATTTTAAACGTTATATTCGTGGTAAACTGTGCATACGAAACCGTGTGTCGTGACGCCAGTTCTCTCGGACGCGTATTTACCGAGTTATAAGCGAGTTAACTTCCGGCGAGTCGCTTAGGTATCGCTGGAACGATAAAATTGCTAAGTACCGCGCCGTGTCGGTTAGACGGTTCGCGGTAAGAGTAAACTTTTTTCCTATCGTTCCTAGATGATTTTAAACGTTATATTCGTGGTAAACTGTGCATACGAAACCGTGTGTCGTGACGCCAGTTCTCTCGGACGCGTATTTACCGAGTTATAAGCGAGTTAACTTCCGGCGAGTCGCTTAGGTATCGCTGGAACGATAAAATTGCTAAGTACCGCGCCGTGTCGGTTAGACGGTTCGCGGTAAGAGTAAACTTTTTTCCTATCGTTCCTAGATGATTTTAAACGTTATATTCGTGGTAAACTGTGCATACGAAACCGTGTGTCGTGACGCCAGTTCTCTCGGACGCGTATTTACCGAGTTATAAGCGAGTTAACTTCCGGCGAGTCGCTTAGGTATCGCTGGAACGATAAAATTGCTAAGTACCGCGCCGTGTCGGTTAGACGGTTCGCGGTAAGAGTAAACTTTTTTCCTATCGTTCCTAGATGATTTTAAACGTTATATTCGTGGTAAACTGTGCATACGAAACCGTGTGTCGTGACGCCAGTTCTCTCGGACGCGTATTTACCGAGTTATAAGCGAGTTAACTTCCGGCGAGTCGCTTAGGTATCGCTGGAACGATAAAATTGCTAAGTACCGCGCCGTGTCGGTTAGACGGTTCGCGGTTAGAGTAAACTTTTTTCCTATCGTTCCTAGATGATTTTAAACGTTATATTCGTGGTAAACTGTGCATACGAAACCGTGTGTCGTGACGCCAGTTCTCTCGGACGCGTATTTACCGAGTTATAAGCGAGTTAACTTCCGGCGAGTCGCTTAGGTATCGCTGGAACGATAAAATTGCTAAGTACCGCGCCGTGTCGGTTAGACGGTTCGCGGTAAGAGTAAACTTTTTTCCTATCGTTCCTAGATGATTTTAAACGTTATATTCGTGGTAAACTGTGCATACGAAACCGTGTGTCGTGACGCCAGTTCTCTCGGACGCGTATTTACCGAGTTATAAGCGAGTTAACTTCCGGCGAGTCGCTTAGGTATCGCTGGAACGATAAAATTGCTAAGTACCGCGCCGTGTCGGTTAGACGGTTCGCGGTAAGAGTAAACTTTTTTCCTATCGTTCCTAGATGATTTTAAACGTTATATTCGTGGTAAACTGTGCATACGAAACCGTGTGTCGTGACGCCAGGTCTCTCGGACGCGTATTTACCGAGTTATAAGCGAGTTAACTTCCGGCGAGTCGCTTAGGTATCGCTGGAACGATAAAATTGCTAAGTACCGCGCCGTGTCGGTTAGACGGTTCGCGGTAAGAGTAAACTTTTTTCCTATCGTTCCTAGATGATTTTAAACGTTATATTCGTGGTAAACTGTGCATACGAAACCGTGTGTCGTGACGCCAGTTCTCTCGGACGCGTATTTACCGAGTTATAAGCGAGTTAACTTCCGGCGAGTCGCTTAGGTATCGCTGGAACGATAAAATTGCTAAGTACCGCGCCGTGTCGGTTAGACGGTTCGCGGTAAGAGTAAACTTTTTTCCTATCGTTCCTAGATGATTTTAAACGTTATATTCGTGGTAAACTGTGCATACGAAACCGTGTGTCGTGACGCCAGTTCTCTCGGACGCGTATTTACCGAGTTATAAGCGAGTTAACTTCCGGCGAGTCGCTTAGGTATCGCTGGAACGATAAAATTGCTAAGTACCGCGCCGTGTCGGTTAGACGGTTCGCGGTAAGAGTAAACTTTTTTCCTATCGTTCCTAGATGATTTTAAACGTTATATTCGTGGTAAACTGTGCATACGAAACCGTGTGTCGTGACGCCAGTTCTCTCGGACGCGTATTTACCGAGTTATAAGCGAGTTAACTTCCGGCGAGTCGCTTAGGTATCGCTGGAACGATAAAATTGCTAAGTACCGCGCCGTGTCGGTTAGACGGTTCGCGGTAAGAGTAAACTTTTTTCCTATCGTTCCTAGATGATTTTAAACGTTATATTCGTGGTAAACTGTGCATACGAAACCGTGTGTCGTGACGCCAGTTCTCTCGGACGCGTATTTACCGAGTTATAAGCGAGTTAACTTCCGGCGAGTCGCTTAGGTATCGCTGGAACGATAAAATTGCTAAGTACCGCGCCGTGTCGGTTAGACGGTTCGCGGTAAGAGTAAACTTTTTTCCTATCGTTCCTAGATGATTTTAAACGTTATATTCGTGGTAAACTGTGCATACGAAACCGTGTGTCGTGACGCCAGTTCTCTCGGACGCGTATTTACCGAGTTATAAGCGAGTTAACTTCCGGCGAGTCGCTTAGGTATCGCTGGAACGATAAAATTGCTAAGTACCGCGCCGTGTCGGTTAGACGGTTCGCGGTAAGAGTAAACTTTTTTCCTATCGTTCCTAGATGATTTTAAACGTTATATTCGTGGTAAACTGTGCATACGAAACCGTGTGTCGTGACGCCAGTTCTCTCGGACGCGTATTTACCGAGTTATAAGCGAGTTAACTTCCGGCGAGTCGCTTAGGTATCGCTGGAACGATAAAATTGCTAAGTACCGCGCCGTGTCGGTTAGACGGTTCGCGGTAAGAGTAAACTTTTTTCCTATCGTTCCTAGATGATTTTAAACGTTATATTCGTGGTAAACTGTGCATACGAAACCGTGTGTCGTGACGCCAGTTCTCTCGGACGCGTATTTACCGAGTTATAAGCGAGTTAACTTCCGGCGAGTCGCTTAGGTATCGCTGGAACGATAAAATTGCTAAGTACCGCGCCGTGTCGGTTAGACGGTTCGCGGTAAGAGTAAACTTTTTTCCTATCGTTCCTAGATGATTTTAAACGTTATATTCGTGGTAAACTGTGCATACGAAACCGTGTGTCGTGACGCCAGTTCTCTCGGACGCGTATTTACCGAGTTATAAGCGAGTTAACTTCCGGCGAGTCGCTTAGGTATCGCTGGAACGATAAAATTGCTAAGTACCGCGCCGTGTCGGTTAGACGGTTCGCGGTAAGAGTAAACTTTTTTCCTATCGTTCCTAGATGATTTTAAACGTTATATTCGTGGTAAACTGTGCATACGAAACCGTGTGTCGTGACGCCAGTTCTCTCGGACGCGTATTTACCGAGTTATAAGCGAGTTAACTTCCGGCGAGTCGCTTAGGTATCGCTGGAACGATAAAATTGCTAAGTACCGCGCCGTGTCGGTTAGACGGTTCGCGGTAAGAGTAAACTTTTTTCCTATCGTTCCTAGATGATTTTAAACGTTATATTCGTGGTAAACTGTGCATACGAAACCGTGTGTCGTGACGCCAGTTCTCTCGGACGCGTATTTACCGAGTTATAAGCGAGTTAACTTCCGGCGAGTCGCTTAGGTATCGCTGGAACGATAAAATTGCTAAGTACCGCGCCGTGTCGGTTAGACGGTTCGCGGTAAGAGTAAACTTTTTTCCTATCGTTCCTAGATGATTTTAAACGTTATATTCGTGGTAAACTGTGCATACGAAACCGTGTGTCGTGACGCCAGTTCTCTCGGACGCGTATTTACCGAGTTATAAGCGAGTTAACTTCCGGCGAGTC
>CAKAJI010000036.1:25000-45000 GCA_916610255.1 Lasioglossum lativentre
ACTTTTCATATACTTTCTCGGACTCAAAAATTTTTTTAAGTTCCAACGGCAAGAGTAAACTTTTTCTGTATCGATTCCAGGCGATTTTAAATGTTAGATCATTGTAATATAAAACATATTAACAATGAATATAAAGTTACAAAGCGCTACAATGCGTATTTACCGAAATAATTGAAAATAATGGTCGATAGCGTACTACTTCGTTGCTCGAAGTCCCACCGGTAAGAGTAAACTTTTTTCCTATCGTTCCTAGATGATTTTAAACGTTATATTCGTGGTAAACTGTGCATACGAAACCGTGTGTCGTGACGCCAGTTCTCTCGGACGCGTATTTACCGAGTTATAAGCGAGTTAACTTCCGGCGAGTCGCTTAGGTATCGCTGGAACGATAAAATTGCTAAGTACCGCGCCGTGTCGGTTAGACGGTTCGCGGTAAGAGTAAACTTTTTTCCTATCGTTCCTAGATGATTTTAAACGTTATATTCGTGGTAAACTGTGCATACGAAACCGTGTGTCGTGACGCCAGTTCTCTCGGACGCGTATTTACCGAGTTATAAGCGAGTTAACTTCCGGCGAGTCGCTTAGGTATCGCTGGAACGATAAAATTGCTAAGTACCGCGCCGTGTCGGTTAGACGGTTCGCGGTAAGAGTAAACTTTTTTCCTATCGTTCCTAGATGATTTTAAACGTTATATTCGTGGTAAACTGTGCATACGAAACCGTGTGTCGTGACGCCAGTTCTCTCGGACGCGTATTTACCGAGTTATAAGCGAGTTAACTTCCGGCGAGTCGCTTAGGTATCGCTGGAACGATAAAATTGCTAAGTACCGCGCCGTGTCGGTTAGACGGTTCGCGGTAAGAGTAAACTTTTTTCCTATCGTTCCTAGATGATTTTAAACGTTATATTCGTGGTAAACTGTGCATACGAAACCGTGTGTCGTGACGCCAGTTCTCTCGGACGCGTATTTACCGAGTTATAAGCGAGTTAACTTCCGGCGAGTCGCTTAGGTATCGCTGGAACGATAAAATTGCTAAGTACCCGCGCCGTGTCGGTTAGACGGTTCGCGGTAAGAGTAAACTTTTTTCCTATCGTTCCTAGATGATTTTAAACGTTATATTCGTGGTAAACTGTGCATACGAAACCGTGTGTCGTGACGCCAGTTCTCTCGGACGCGTATTTACCGAGTTATAAGCGAGTTAACTTCCGGCGAGTCGCTTAGGTATCGCTGGAACGATAAAATTGCTAAGTACCGCGCCGTGTCGGTTAGACGGTTCGCGGTAAGAGTAAACTTTTTTCCTATCGTTCCTAGATGATTTTAAACGTTATATTCGTGGTAAACTGTGCATACGAAACCGTGTGTCGTGACGCCAGTTCTCTCGGACGCGTATTTACCGAGTTATAAGCGAGTTAACTTCCGGCGAGTCGCTTAGGTATCGCTGGAACGATAAAATTGCTAAGTACCGCGCCGTGTCGGTTAGACGGTTCGCGGTAAGAGTAAACTTTTTTCCTATCGTTCCTAGATGATTTTAAACGTTATATTCGTGGTAAACTGTGCATACGAAACCGTGTGTCGTGACGCCAGTTCTCTCGGACGCGTATTTACCGAGTTATAAGCGAGTTAACTTCCGGCGAGTCGCTTAGGTATCGCTGGAACGATAAAATTGCTAAGTACCGCGCCGTGTCGGTTAGACGGTTCGCGGTAAGAGTAAACTTTTTTCCTATCGTTCCTAGATGATTTTAAACGTTATATTCGTGGTAAACTGTGCATACGAAACCGTGTGTCGTGACGCCAGTTCTCTCGGACGCGTATTTACCGAGTTATAAGCGAGTTAACTTCCGGCGAGTCGCTTAGGTATCGCTGGAACGATAAAATTGCTAAGTACCGCGCCGTGTCGGTTAGACGGTTCGCGGTAAGAGTAAACTTTTTTCCTATCGTTCCTAGATGATTTTAAACGTTATATTCGTGGTAAACTGTGCATACGAAACCGTGTGTCGTGACGCCAGTTCTCTCGGACGCGTATTTACCGAGTTATAAGCGAGTTAACTTCCGGCGAGTCGCTTAGGTATCGCTGGAACGATAAAATTGCTAAGTACCGCGCCGTGTCGGTTAGACGGTTCGCGGTAAGAGTAAACTTTTTTCCTATCGTTCCTAGATGATTTTAAACGTTATATTCGTGGTAAACTGTGCATACGAAACCGTGTGTCGTGACGCCAGTTCTCTCGGACGCGTATTTACCGAGTTATAAGCGAGTTAACTTCCGGCGAGTCGCTTAGGTATCGCTGGAACGATAAAATTGCTAAGTACCGCGCCGTGTCGGTTAGACGGTTCGCGGTAAGAGTAAACTTTTTTCCTATCGTTCCTAGATGATTTTAAACGTTATATTCGTGGTAAACTGTGCATACGAAACCGTGTGTCGTGACGCCAGTTCTCTCGGACGCGTATTTACCGAGTTATAAGCGAGTTAACTTCCGGCGAGTCGCTTAGGTATCGCTGGAACGATAAAATTGCTAAGTACCGCGCCGTGTCGGTTAGACGGTTCGCGGTAAGAGTAAACTTTTTTCCTATCGTTCCTAGATGATTTTAAACGTTATATTCGTGGTAAACTGTGCATACGAAACCGTGTGTCGTGACGCCAGTTCTCTCGGACGCGTATTTACCGAGTTATAAGCGAGTTAACTTCCGGCGAGTCGCTTAGGTATCGCTGGAACGATAAAATTGCTAAGTACCGCGCCGTGTCGGTTAGACGGTTCGCGGTAAGAGTAAACTTTTTTCCTATCGTTCCTAGATGATTTTAAACGTTATATTCGTGGTAAACTGTGCATACGAAACCGTGTGTCGTGACGCCAGTTCTCTCGGACGCGTATTTACCGAGTTATAAGCGAGTTAACTTCCGGCGAGTCGCTTAGGTATCGCTGGAACGATAAAATTGCTAAGTACCGCGCCGTGTCGGTTAGACGGTTCGCGGTAAGAGTAAACTTTTTTCCTATCGTTCCTAGATGATTTTAAACGTTATATTCGTGGTAAACTGTGCATACGAAACCGTGTGTCGTGACGCCAGTTCTCTCGGACGCGTATTTACCGAGTTATAAGCGAGTTAACTTCCGGCGAGTCGCTTAGGTATCGCTGGAACGATAAAATTGCTAAGTACCGCGCCGTGTCGGTTAGACGGTTCGCGGTAAGAGTAAACTTTTTTCCTATCGTTCCTAGATGATTTTAAACGTTATATTCGTGGTAAACTGTGCATACGAAACCGTGTGTCGTGACGCCAGTTCTCTCGGACGCGTATTTACCGAGTTATAAGCGAGTTAACTTCCGGCGAGTCGCTTAGGTATCGCTGGAACGATAAAATTGCTAAGTACCGCGCCGTGTCGGTTAGACGGTTCGCGGTAAGAGTAAACTTTTTTCCTATCGTTCCTAGATGATTTTAAACGTTATATTCGTGGTAAACTGTGCATACGAAACCGTGTGTCGTGACGCCAGTTCTCTCGGACGCGTATTTACCGAGTTATAAGCGAGTTAACTTCCGGCGAGTCGCTTAGGTATCGCTGGAACGATAAAATTGCTAAGTACCGCGCCGTGTCGGTTAGACGGTTCGCGGTAAGAGTAAACTTTTTTCCTATCGTTCCTAGATGATTTTAAACGTTATATTCGTGGTAAACTGTGCATACGAAACCGTGTGTCGTGACGCCAGTTCTCTCGGACGCGTATTTACCGAGTTATAAGCGAGTTAACTTCCGGCGAGTCGCTTAGGTATCGCTGGAACGATAAAATTGCTAAGTACCGCGCCGTGTCGGTTAGACGGTTCGCGGTAAGAGTAAACTTTTTTCCTATCGTTCCTAGATGATTTTAAACGTTATATTCGTGGTAAACTGTGCATACGAAACCGTGTGTCGTGACGCCAGTTCTCTCGGACGCGTATTTACCGAGTTATAAGCGAGTTAACTTCCGGCGAGTCGCTTAGGTATCGCTGGAACGATAAAATTGCTAAGTACCGCGCCGTGTCGGTTAGACGGTTCGCGGTAAGAGTAAACTTTTTTCCTATCGTTCCTAGATGATTTTAAACGTTATATTCTTGGTAAACTGTGCATACGAAACCGTGTGTCGTGACGCCAGTTCTCTCGGACGCGTATTTACCGAGTTATAAGCGAGTTAACTTCCGGCGAGTCGCTTAGGTATCGCTGGAACGATAAAATTGCTAAGTACCGCGCCGTGTCGGTTAGACGGTTCGCGGTAAGAGTAAACTTTTTTCCTATCGTTCCTAGATGATTTTAAACGTTATATTCGTGGTAAACTGTGCATACGAAACCGTGTGTCGTGACGCCAGTTCTCTCGGACGCGTATTTACCGAGTTATAAGCGAGTTAACTTCCGGCGAGTCGCTTAGGTATCGCTGGAACGATAAAATTGCTAAGTACCGCGCCGTGTCGGTTAGACGGTTCGCGGTAAGAGTAAACTTTTTTCCTATCGTTCCTAGATGATTTTAAACGTTATATTCGTGGTAAACTGTGCATACGAAACCGTGTGTCGTGACGCCAGTTCTCTCGGACGCGTATTTACCGAGTTATAAGCGAGTTAACTTCCGGCGAGTCGCTTAGGTATCGCTGGAACGATAAAATTGCTAAGTACCGCGCCGTGTCGGTTAGACGGTTCGCGGTAAGAGTAAACTTTTTTCCTATCGTTCCTAGATGATTTTAAACGTTATATTCGTGGTAAACTGTGCATACGAAACCGTGTGTCGTGACGCCAGTTCTCTCGGACGCGTATTTACCGAGTTATAAGCGAGTTAACTTCCGGCGAGTCGCTTAGGTATCGCTGGAACGATAAAATTGCTAAGTACCGCGCCGTGTCGGTTAGACGGTTCGCGGTAAGAGTAAACTTTTTTCCTATCGTTCCTAGATGATTTTAAACGTTATATTCGTGGTAAACTGTGCATACGAAACCGTGTGTCGTGACGCCAGTTCTCTCGGACGCGTATTTACCGAGTTATAAGCGAGTTAACTTCCGGCGAGTCGCTTAGGTATCGCTGGAACGATAAAAATTGCTAAGTACCGCGCCGTGTCGGTTAGACGGTTCGCGGTAAGAGTAAACTTTTTTCCTATCGTTCCTAGATGATTTTAAACGTTATATTCGTGGTAAACTGTGCATACGAAACCGTGTGTCGTGACGCCAGTTCTCTCGGACGCGTATTTACCGAGTTATAAGCGAGTTAACTTCCGGCGAGTCGCTTAGGTATCGCTGGAACGATAAAATTGCTAAGTACCGCGCCGTGTCGGTTAGACGGTTCGCGGTAAGAGTAAACTTTTTTCCTATCGTTCCTAGATGATTTTTAAACGTTATATTCGTGGTAAACTGTGCATACGAAACCGTGTGTCGTGACGCCAGTTCTCTCGGACGCGTATTTACCGAGTTATAAGCGAGTTAACTTCCGGCGAGTCGCTTAGGTATCGCTGGAACGATAAAATTGCTAAGTACCGCGCCGTGTCGGTTAGACGGTTCGCGGTAAGAGTAAACTTTTTTCCTATCGTTCCTAGATGATTTTAAACGTTATATTCGTGGTAAACTGTGCATACGAAACCGTGTGTCGTGACGCCAGTTCTCTCGGACGCGTATTTACCGAGTTATAAGCGAGTTAACTTCCGGCGAGTCGCTTAGGTATCGCTGGAACGATAAAATTGCTAAGTACCGCGCCGTGTCGGTTAGACGGTTCGCGGTAAGAGTAAACTTTTTTCCTATCGTTCCTAGATGATTTTAAACGTTATATTCGTGGTAAACTGTGCATACGAAACCGTGTGTCGTGACGCCAGTTCTCTCGGACGCGTATTTACCGAGTTATAAGCGAGTTAACTTCCGGCGAGTCGCTTAGGTATCGCTGGAACGATAAAATTGCTAAGTACCGCGCCGTGTCGGTTAGACGGTTCGCGGTAAGAGTAAACTTTTTTCCTAACGTTTCCTAGATGATTTTAAACGTTATATTCGTGGTAAACTGTGCATACGAAACCGTGTGTCGTGACGCCAGTTCTCTCGGACGCGTATTTACCGAGTTATAAGCGAGTTAACTTCCGGCGAGTCGCTTAGGTATCGCTGGAACGATAAATTGCTAAGTACCGCGCCGTGTCGGTTAGACGGTTCGCGGGTAAGAGTAAACTTTTTTCCTATCGTTCCTAGATGATTTTAAACGTTATATTCGTGGTAAACTGTGCATACGAAACCGTGTGTCGTGACGCCAGTTCTCTCGGACGCGTATTTACCGAGTTATAAGCGAGTTAACTTCCGGCGAGTCGCTTAGGTATCGCTGGAACGATAAAATTGCTAAGTACCGCGCCGTGTCGGTTAGACGGTTCGCGGTAAGAGTAAACTTTTTTCCTATCGTTCCTAGATGATTTTAAACGTTATATTCGTGGTAAACTGTGCATACGAAACCGTGTGTCGTGACGCCAGTTCTCTCGGACGCGTATTTACCGAGTTATAAGCGAGTTAACTTCCGGCGAGTCGCTTAGGTATCGCTGGAACGATAAAATTGCTAAGTACCGCGCCGTGTCGGTTAGACGGTTCGCGGTAAGAGTAAACTTTTTTCCTATCGTTCCTAGATGATTTTAAACGTTATATTCGTGGTAAACTGTGCATACGAAACCGTGTGTCGTGACGCCAGTTCTCTCGGACGCGTATTTACCGAGTTATAAGCGAGTTAACTTCCGGCGAGTCGCTTAGGTATCGCTGGAACGATAAATTGCTAAGTACCGCGCCGTGTCGGTTAGACGGTTCGCGGTAAGAGTAAACTTTTTTCCTATCGTTCCTAGATGATTTTAAACGTTATATTCGTGGTAAACTGTGCATACGAAACCGTGTGTCGTGACGCCAGTTCTCTCGGACGCGTATTTACCGAGTTATAAGCGAGTTAACTTCCGGCGAGTCGCTTAGGTATCGCTGGAACGATAAAATTGCTAAGTACCGCGCCGTGTCGGTTAGACGGTTCGCGGTAAGAGTAAACTTTTTCCTATCGTTCCTAGATGATTTTAACGTTATATTCGTGGTAAACTGTGCATACGAAACCGTGTGTCGTGACGCCAGTTCTCTCGGACGCGTATTTACCGAGTTATAAGCGAGTTAACTTCCGGCGAGTCGCTTAGGTATCGCTGGAACGATAAAATTGCTAAGTACCGCGCCGTGTCGGTTAGACGGTTCGCGGTAAGAGTAAACTTTTTTCCTATCGTTCCTAGATGATTTTAAACGTTATATTCGTGGTAAACTGTGCATACGAAACCGTGTGTCGTGACGCCAGTTCTCTCGGACGCGTATTTACCGAGTTATAAGCGAGTTAACTTCCGGCGAGTCGCTTAGGTATCGCTGGAACGATAAAATTGCTAAGTACCGCGCCGTGTCGGTTAGACGGTTCGCGGTAAGAGTAAACTTTTTTCCTATCGTTCCTAGATGATTTTAAACGTTATATTCGTGGTAAACTGTGCATACGAAACCGTGTGTCGTGACGCCAGTTCTCTCGGACGCGTATTTACCGAGTTATAAGCGAGTTAACTTCCGGCGAGTCGCTTAGGTATCGCTGGAACGATAAAATTGCTAAGTACCGCGCCGTGTCGGTTAGACGGTTCGCGGTAAGAGTAAACTTTTTTCCTATCGTTCCTAGATGATTTTAAACGTTATATTCGTGGTAAAACTGTGCATACGAAACCGTGTGTCGTGACGCCAGTTCTCTCGGACGCGTATTTACCGAGTTATAAGCGAGTTAACTTCCGGCGAGTCGCTTAGGTATCGCTGGAACGATAAAATTGCTAAGTACCGCGCCGTGTCGGTTAGACGGTTCGCGGTAAGAGTAAACTTTTTTCCTATCGTTCCTAGATGATTTTAAACGTTATATTCGTGGTAAACTGTGCATACGAAACCGTGTGTCGTGACGCCAGTTCTCTCGGACGCGTATTTACCGAGTTATAAGCGAGTTAACTTCCGGCGAGTCGCTTAGGTATCGCTGGAACGATAAAATTGCTAAGTACCGCGCCGTGTCGGGTAGACGGTTCGCGGTAAGAGTAAACTTTTTTCCTATCGTTCCTAGATGATTTTAAACGTTATATTCGTGGTAAACTGTGCATACGAAACCGTGTGTCGTGACGCCAGTTCTCTCGGACGCGTATTTACCGAGTTATAAGCGAGTTAACTTCCGGCGAGTCGCTTAGGTATCGCTGGAACGATAAAATTGCTAAGTACCGCGGTTCGTGTCGGTTAGACGGTTCGCGGTAAGAGTAAACTTTTTTCCTATCGTTCCTAGATGATTTTAAACGTTATATTCGTGGTAAACTGTGCATACGAAACCGTGTGTCGTGACGCCAGTTCTCTCGGACGCGTATTTACCGAGTTATAAGCGAGTTAACTTCCGGCGAGTCGCTTAGGTATCGCTGGAACGATAAAATTGCTAAGTACCGCGCCGTGTCGGTTAGACGGTTCGCGGTAAGAGTAAACTTTTTTCCTATCGTTCCTAGATGATTTTAAACGTTATATTCGTGGTAAACTGTGCATACGAAACCGTGTGTCGTGACGCCAGTTCTCTCGGACGCGTATTTACCGAGTTATAAGCGAGTTAACTTCCGGCGAGTCGCTTAGGTATCGCTGGAACGATAAAATTGCTAAGTACCGCGCCGTGTCGGTTAGACGGTTCGCGGTAAGAGTAAACTTTTTTCCTATCGTTCCTAGATGATTTTAAACGTTATATTCGTGGTAAACTGTGCATACGAAACCGTGTGTCGTGACGCC
This sequence comes from Lasioglossum lativentre, assembly GCA_916610255.1. Classification (NCBI taxonomy): domain Eukaryota; kingdom Metazoa; phylum Arthropoda; class Insecta; order Hymenoptera; family Halictidae; genus Lasioglossum; species Lasioglossum lativentre. The sequence goes on from CAKAJI010000036.1 coordinate 33,758, forward strand.
AGTTCTCTCGGACGCGTATTTACCGAGTTATAAGCGAGTTAACTTCCGGCGAGTCGCTTAGGTATCGCTGGAACGATAAAATTGCTAAGTACCGCGCCGTGTCGGTTAGACGGTTCGCGGTAAGAGTAAACTTTTTTCCTATCGTTCCTAGATGATTTTAAACGTTATATTCGTGGTAAACTGTGCATACGAAACCGTGTGTCGTGACGCCAGTTCTCTCGGACGCGTATTTACCGAGTTATAAGCGAGTTAACTTCCGGCGAGTCGCTTAGGTATCGCTGGAACGATAAAATTGCTAAGTACCGCGCCGTGTCGGTTAGACGGTTCGCGGTAAGAGTAAACTTTTTTCCTATCGTTCCTAGATGATTTTAAACGTTATATTCGTGGTAAACTGTGCATACGAAACCGTGTGTCGTGACGCCAGTTCTCTCGGACGCGTATTTACCGAGTTATAAGCGAGTTAACTTCCGGCGAGTCGCTTAGGTATCGCTGGAACGATAAAATTGCTAAGTACCGCGCCGTGTCGGTTAGACGGTTCGCGGTAAGAGTAAACTTTTTTCCTATCGTTCCTAGATGATTTTAAACGTTATATTCGTGGTAAACTGTGCATACGAAACCGTGTGTCGTGACGCCAGTTCTCTCGGACGCGTATTTACCGAGTTATAAGCGAGTTAACTTCCGGCGAGTCGCTTAGGTATCGCTGGAACGATAAAATTGCTAAGTACCGCGCCGTGTCGGTTAGACGGTTCGCGGTAAGAGTAAACTTTTTTCCTATCGTTCCTAGATGATTTTAAACGTTATATTCGTGGTAAACTGTGCATACGAAACCGTGTGTCGTGACGCCAGTTCTCTCGCGACGCGTATTTACCGAGTTATAAGCGAGTTAACTTCCGGCGAGTCGCTTAGGTATCGCTGGAACGATAAAATTGCTAAGTACCGCGCCGTGTCGGTTAGACGGTTCGCGGTAAGAGTAAACTTTTTTCCTATCGTTCCTAGATGATTTTAAACGTTATATTCGTGGTAAACTGTGCATACGAAACCGTGTGTCGTGACGCCAGTTCTCTCGGACGCGTATTTACCGAGTTATAAGCGAGTTAACTTCCGGCGAGTCGCTTAGGTATCGCTGGAACGATAAAATTGCTAAGTACCGCGCCGTGTCGGTTAGACGGTTCGCGGTAAGAGTAAACTTTTTTCCTATCGTTCCTAGATGATTTTAAACGTTATATTCGTGGTAAACTGTGCATACGAAACCGTGTGTCGTGACGCCAGTTCTCTCGGACGCGTATTTACCGAGTTATAAGCGAGTTAACTTCCGGCGAGTCGCTTAGGTATCGCTGGAACGATAAAATTGCTAAGTACCGCGCCGTGTCGGTTAGACGGTTCGCGGTAAGAGTAAACTTTTTTCCTATCGTTCCTAGATGATTTTAAACGTTATATTCGTGGTAAACTGTGCATACGAAACCGTGTGTCGTGACGCCAGTTCTCTCGGACGCGTATTTACCGAGTTATAAGCGAGTTAACTTCCGGCGAGTCGCTTAGGTATCGCTGGAACGATAAAATTGCTAAGTACCGCGCCGTGTCGGTTAGACGGTTCGCGGTAAGAGTAAACTTTTTTCCTATCGTTCCTAGATGATTTTAAACGTTATATTCGTGGTAAACTGTGCATACGAAACCGTGTGTCGTGACGCCAGTTCTCTCGGACGCGTATTTACCGAGTTATGGACGCGTATTTACCGAGTTATAAGCGAGTTAACTTCCGGCGAGTCGCTTAGGTATCGCTGGAACGATAAAATTGCTAAGTACCGCGCCGTGTCGGTTAGACGGTTCGCGGTAAGAGTAAACTTTTTTCCTATCGTTCCTAGATGATTTTAAACGTTATATTCGTGGTAAACTGTGCATACGAAACCGTGTGTCGTGACGCCAGTTCTCTCGGACGCGTATTTACCGAGTTAACTTCCGGCGAGTCGCTTAGGTATCGCTGGAACGATAAAATTGCTAAGTACCGCGCCGTGTCGGTTAGACGGTTCGCGGTAAGAGTAAACTTTTTTCCTATCGTTCCTAGATGATTTTAAACGTTATATTCGTGGTAAACTGTGCATACGAAACCGTGTGTCGTGACGCCAGTTCTCTCGGACGCGTATTTACCGAGTTATAAGCGAGTTAACTTCCGGCGAGTCGCTTAGGTATCGCTGGAACGATAAAATTGCTAAGTACCGCGCCGTGTCGGTTAGACGGTTCGCGGTAAGAGTAAACTTTTTTCCTATCGTTCCTAGATGATTTTAAACGTTATATTCGTGGTAAACTGTGCATACGAAACCGTGTGTCGTGACGCCAGTTCTCTCGGACGCGTATTTACCGAGTTAACTTCCGGCGAGTCGCTTAGGTATCGCTGGAACGATAAAATTGCTAAGTACCGCGCCGTGTCGGTTAGACGGTTCGCGGTAAGAGTAAACTTTTTTCCTATCGTTCCTAGATGATTTTAAACGTTATATTCGTGGTAAACTGTGCATACGAAACCGTGTGTCGTGACGCCAGTTCTCTCGGACGCGTATTTACCGAGTTATAAGCGAGTTAACTTCCGGCGAGTCGCTTAGGTATCGCTGGAACGATAAAATTGCTAAGTACCGCGCCGTGTCGGTTAGACGGTTCGCGGTAAGAGTAAACTTTTTTGCCTATCGTTCCTAGATGATTTTAAACGTTATATTCGTGGTAAACTGTGCATACGAAACCGTGTGTCGTGACGCCAGTTCTCTCGGACGCGTATTTACCGAGTTAACTTCCGGCGAGTCGCTTAGGTATCGCTGGAACGATAAAATTGCTAAGTACCGCGCCGTGTCGGTTAGACGGTTCGCGGTAAGAGTAAACTTTTTTCCTATCGTTCCTAGATGATTTTAAACGTTATATTCGTGGTAAACTGTGCATACGAAACCGTGTGTCGTGACGCCAGTTCTCTCGGACGCGTATTTACCGAGTTAACTTCCGGCGAGTCGCTTAGGTATCGCTGGAACGATAAAATTGCTAAGTACCGCGCCGTGTCGGTTAGACGGTTCGCGGTAAGAGTAAACTTTTTTCCTATCGTTCCTAGATGATTTTAAACGTTATATTCGTGGTAAACTGTGCATACGAAACCGTGTGTCGTGACGCCAGTTCTCTCGGACGCGTATTTACCGAGTTATAAGCGAGTTAACTTCCGGCGAGTCGCTTAGGTATCGCTGGAACGATAAAATTGCTAAGTACCGCGCCGTGTCGGTTAGACGGTTCGCGGTAAGAGTAAACTTTTTTCCTATCGTTCCTAGATGATTTTAAACGTTATATTCGTGGTAAACTGTGCATACGAAACCGTGTGTCGTGACGCCAGTTCTCTCGGACGCGTATTTACCGAGTTAACTTCCGGCGAGTCGCTTAGGTATCGCTGGAACGATAAAATTGCTAAGTACCGCGCCGTGTCGGTTAGACGGTTCGCGGTAAGAGTAAACTTTTTTCCTATCGTTCCTAGATGATTTTAAACGTTATATTCGTGGTAAACTGTGCATACGAAACCGTGTGTCGTGACGCCAGTTCTCTCGGACGCGTATTTACCGAGTTAACTTCCGGCGAGTCGCTTAGGTATCGCTGGAACGATAAAATTGCTAAGTACCGCGCCGTGTCGGTTAGACGGTTCGCGGTAAGAGTAAACTTTTTTCCTATCGTTCCTAGATGATTTTAAACGTTATATTCGTGGTAAACTGTGCATACGAAACCGTGTGTCGTGACGCCAGTTCTCTCGGACGCGTATTTACCGAGTTAACTTCCGGCGAGTCGCTTAGGTATCGCTGGAACGATAAAATTGCTAAGTACCGCGCCGTGTCGGTTAGACGGTTCGCGGTAAGAGTAAACTTTTTTCCTATCGTTCCTAGATGATTTTAAACGTTATATTCGTGGTAAACTGTGCATACGAAACCGTGTGTCGTGACGCCAGTTCTCTCGGACGCGTATTTACCGAGTTAACTTCCGGCGAGTCGCTTAGGTATCGCTGGAACGATAAAATTGCTAAGTACCGCGCCGTGTCGGTTAGACGGTTCGCGGTAAGAGTAAACTTTTTTCCTATCGTTCCTAGATGATTTTAAACGTTATATTCGTGGTAAACTGTGCATACGAAACCGTGTGTCGTGACGCCAGTTCTCTCGGACGCGTATTTACCGAGTTAACTTCCGGCGAGTCGCTTAGGTATCGCTGGAACGATAAAATTGCTAAGTACCGCGCCGTGTCGGTTAGACGGTTCGCGGTAAGAGTAAACTTTTTTCCTATCGTTCCTAGATGATTTTAAACGTTATATTCGTGGTAAACTGTGCATACGAAACCGTGTGTCGTGACGCCAGTTCTCTCGGACGCGTATTTACCGAGTTAACTTCCGGCGAGTCGCTTAGGTATCGCTGGAACGATAAAATTGCTAAGTACCGCGCCGTGTCGGTTAGACGGTTCGCGGTAAGAGTAAACTTTTTTCCTATCGTTCCTAGATGATTTTAAACGTTATATTCGTGGTAAACTGTGCATACGAAACCGTGTGTCGTGACGCCAGTTCTCTCGGACGCGTATTTACCGAGTTAACTTCCGGCGAGTCGCTTAGGTATCGCTGGAACGATAAAATTGCTAAGTACCGCGCCGTGTCGGTTAGACGGTTCGCGGTAAGAGTAAACTTTTTTCCTATCGTTCCTAGATGATTTTAAACGTTATATTCGTGGTAAACTGTGCATACGAAACCGTGTGTCGTGACGCCAGTTCTCTCGGACGCGTATTTACCGAGTTAACTTCCGGCGAGTCGCTTAGGTATCGCTGGAACGATAAAATTGCTAAGTACCGCGCCGTGTCGGTTAGACGGTTCGCGGTAAGAGTAAACTTTTTTCCTATCGTTCCTAGATGATTTTAAACGTTATATTCGTGGTAAACTGTGCATACGAAACCGTGTGTCGTGACGCCAGTTCTCTCGGACGCGTATTTACCGAGTTAACTTCCGGCGAGTCGCTTAGGTATCGCTGGAACGATAAAATTGCTAAGTACCGCGCCGTGTCGGTTAGACGGTTCGCGGTAAGAGTAAACTTTTTTCCTATCGTTCCTAGATGATTTTAAACGTTATATTCGTGGTAAACTGTGCATACGAAACCGTGTGTCGTGACGCCAGTTCTCTCGGACGCGTATTTACCGAGTTAACTTCCGGCGAGTCGCTTAGGTATCGCTGGAACGATAAAATTGCTAAGTACCGCGCCGTGTCGGTTAGACGGTTCGCGGTAAGAGTAAACTTTTTTCCTATCGTTCCTAGATGATTTTAAACGTTATATTCGTGGTAAACTGTGCATACGAAACCGTGTGTCGTGACGCCAGTTCTCTCGGACGCGTATTTACCGAGTTAACTTCCGGCGAGTCGCTTAGGTATCGCTGGAACGATAAAATTGCTAAGTACCGCGCCGTGTCGGTTAGACGGTTCGCGGTAAGAGTAAACTTTTTTCCTATCGTTCCTAGATGATTTTAAACGTTATATTCGTGGTAAACTGTGCATACGAAACCGTGTGTCGTGACGCCAGTTCTCTCGGACGCGTATTTACCGAGTTAACTTCCGGCGAGTCGCTTAGGTATCGCTGGAACGATAAAATTGCTAAGTACCGCGCCGTGTCGGTTAGACGGTTCGCGGTAAGAGTAAACTTTTTTCCTATCGTTCCTAGATGATTTTAAACGTTATATTCGTGGTAAACTGTGCATACGAAACCGTGTGTCGTGACGCCAGTTCTCTCGGACGCGTATTTACCGAGTTAACTTCCGGCGAGTCGCTTAGGTATCGCTGGAACGATAAAATTGCTAAGTACCGCGCCGTGTCGGTTAGACGGTTCGCGGTAAGAGTAAACTTTTTTCCTATCGTTCCTAGATGATTTTAAACGTTATATTCGTGGTAAACTGTGCATACGAAACCGTGTGTCGTGACGCCAGTTCTCTCGGACGCGTATTTACCGAGTTATAAGCGAGTTAACTTCCGGCGAGTCGCTTAGGTATCGCTGGAACGATAAAATTGCTAAGTACCGCGCCGTGTCGGTTAGACGGTTCGCGGTAAGAGTAAACTTTTTTCCTATCGTTCCTAGATGATTTTAAACGTTATATTCGTGGTAAACTGTGCATACGAAACCGTGTGTCGTGACGCCAGTTCTCTCGGACGCGTATTTACCGAGTTAACTTCCGGCGAGTCGCTTAGGTATCGCTGGAACGATAAAATTGCTAAGTACCGCGCCGTGTCGGTTAGACGGTTCGCGGTAAGAGTAAACTTTTTTCCTATCGTTCCTAGATGATTTTAAACGTTATATTCGTGGTAAACTGTGCATACGAAACCGTGTGTCGTGACGCCAGTTCTCTCGGACGCGTATTTACCGAGTTAACTTCCGGCGAGTCGCTTAGGTATCGCTGGAACGATAAAATTGCTAAGTACCGCGCCGTGTCGGTTAGACGGTTCGCGGTAAGAGTAAACTTTTTTCCTATCGTTCCTAGATGATTTTAAACGTTATATTCGTGGTAAACTGTGCATACGAAACCGTGTGTCGTGACGCCAGTTCTCTCGGACGCGTATTTACCGAGTTAACTTCCGGCGAGTCGCTTAGGTATCGCTGGAACGATAAAATTGCTAAGTACCGCGCCGTGTCGGTTAGACGGTTCGCGGTAAGAGTAAACTTTTTTCCTATCGTTCCTAGATGATTTTAAACGTTATATTCGTGGTAAACTGTGCATACGAAACCGTGTGTCGTGACGCCAGTTCTCTCGGACGCGTATTTACCGAGTTAACTTCCGGCGAGTCGCTTAGGTATCGCTGGAACGATAAAATTGCTAAGTACCGCGCCGTGTCGGTTAGACGGTTCGCGGTAAGAGTAAACTTTTTTCCTATCGTTCCTAGATGATTTTAAACGTTATATTCGTGGTAAACTGTGCATACGAAACCGTGTGTCGTGACGCCAGTTCTCTCGGACGCGTATTTACCGAGTTAACTTCCGGCGAGTCGCTTAGGTATCGCTGGAACGATAAAATTGCTAAGTACCGCGCCGTGTCGGTTAGACGGTTCGCGGTAAGAGTAAACTTTTTTCCTATCGTTCCTAGATGATTTTAAACGTTATATTCGTGGTAAACTGTGCATACGAAACCGTGTGTCGTGACGCCAGTTCTCTCGGACGCGTATTTACCGAGTTAACTTCCGGCGAGTCGCTTAGGTATCGCTGGAACGATAAAATTGCTAAGTACCGCGCCGTGTCGGTTAGACGGTTCGCGGTAAGAGTAAACTTTTTTCCTATCGTTCCTAGATGATTTTAAACGTTATATTCGTGGTAAACTGTGCATACGAAACCGTGTGTCGTGACGCCAGTTCTCTCGGACGCGTATTTACCGAGTTAACTTCCGGCGAGTCGCTTAGGTATCGCTGGAACGATAAAATTGCTAAGTACCGCGCCGTGTCGGTTAGACGGTTCGCGGTAAGAGTAAACTTTTTTCCTATCGTTCCTAGATGATTTTAAACGTTATATTCGTGGTAAACTGTGCATACGAAACCGTGTGTCGTGACGCCAGTTCTCTCGGACGCGTATTTACCGAGTTATAAGCGAGTTAACTTCCGGCGAGTCGCTTAGGTATCGCTGGAACGATAAAATTGCTAAGTACCGCGCCGTGTCGGTTAGACGGTTCGCGGTAAGAGTAAACTTTTTTCCTATCGTTCCTAGATGATTTTAAACGTTATATTCGTGGTAAACTGTGCATACGAAACCGTGTGTCGTGACGCCAGTTCTCTCGGACGCGTATTTACCGAGTTAACTTCCGGCGAGTCGCTTAGGTATCGCTGGAACGATAAAATTGCTAAGTACCGCGCCGTGTCGGTTAGACGGTTCGCGGTAAGAGTAAACTTTTTTCCTATCGTTCCTAGATGATTTTAAACGTTATATTCGTGGTAAACTGTGCATACGAAACCGTGTGTCGTGACGCCAGTTCTCTCGGACGCGTATTTACCGAGTTAACTTCCGGCGAGTCGCTTAGGTATCGCTGGAACGATAAAATTGCTAAGTACCGCGCCGTGTCGGTTAGACGGTTCGCGGTAAGAGTAAACTTTTTTCCTATCGTTCCTAGATGATTTTAAACGTTATATTCGTGGTAAACTGTGCATACGAAACCGTGTGTCGTGACGCCAGTTCTCTCGGACGCGTATTTACCGAGTTAACTTCCGGCGAGTCGCTTAGGTATCGCTGGAACGATAAAATTGCTAAGTACCGCGCCGTGTCGGTTAGACGGTTCGCGGTAAGAGTAAACTTTTTTCCTATCGTTCCTAGATGATTTTAAACGTTATATTCGTGGTAAACTGTGCATACGAAACCGTGTGTCGTGACGCCAGTTCTCTCGGACGCGTATTTACCGAGTTAACTTCCGGCGAGTCGCTTAGGTATCGCTGGAACGATAAAATTGCTAAGTACCGCGCCGTGTCGGTTAGACGGTTCGCGGTAAGAGTAAACTTTTTTCCTATCGTTCCTAGATGATTTTAAACGTTATATTCGTGGTAAACTGTGCATACGAAACCGTGTGTCGTGACGCCAGTTCTCTCGGACGCGTATTTACCGAGTTAACTTCCGGCGAGTCGCTTAGGTATCGCTGGAACGATAAAATTGCTAAGTACCGCGCCGTGTCGGTTAGACGGTTCGCGGTAAGAGTAAACTTTTTTCCTATCGTTCCTAGATGATTTTAAACGTTATATTCGTGGTAAACTGTGCATACGAAACCGTGTGTCGTGACGCCAGTTCTCTCGGACGCGTATTTACCGAGTTAACTTCCGGCGAGTCGCTTAGGTATCGCTGGAACGATAAAATTGCTAAGTACCGCGCCGTGTCGGTTAGACGGTTCGCGGTAAGAGTAAACTTTTTTCCTATCGTTCCTAGATGATTTTAAACGTTATATTCGTGGTAAACTGTGCATACGAAACCGTGTGTCGTGACGCCAGTTCTCTCGGACGCGTATTTACCGAGTTATAAGCGAGTTAACTTCCGGCGAGTCGCTTAGGTATCGCTGGAACGATAAAATTGCTAAGTACCGCGCCGTGTCGGTTAGACGGTTCGCGGTAAGAGTAAACTTTTTTCCTATCGTTCCTAGATGATTTTAAACGTTATATTCGTGGTAAACTGTGCATACGAAACCGTGTGTCGTGACGCCAGTTCTCTCGGACGCGTATTTACCGAGTTAACTTCCGGCGAGTCGCTTAGGTATCGCTGGAACGATAAAATTGCTAAGTACCGCGCCGTGTCGGTTAGACGGTTCGCGGTAAGAGTAAACTTTTTTCCTATCGTTCCTAGATGATTTTAAACGTTATATTCGTGGTAAACTGTGCATACGAAACCGTGTGTCGTGACGCCAGTTCTCTCGGACGCGTATTTACCGAGTTAACTTCCGGCGAGTCGCTTAGGTATCGCTGGAACGATAAAATTGCTAAGTACCGCGCCGTGTCGGTTAGACGGTTCGCGGTAAGAGTAAACTTTTTTCCTATCGTTCCTAGATGATTTTAAACGTTATATTCGTGGTAAACTGTGCATACGAAACCGTGTGTCGTGACGCCAGTTCTCTCGGACGCGTATTTACCGAGTTAACTTCCGGCGAGTCGCTTAGGTATCGCTGGAACGATAAAATTGCTAAGTACCGCGCCGTGTCGGTTAGACGGTTCGCGGTAAGAGTAAACTTTTTTCCTATCGTTCCTAGATGATTTTAAACGTTATATTCGTGGTAAACTGTGCATACGAAACCGTGTGTCGTGACGCCAGTTCTCTCGGACGCGTATTTACCGAGTTAACTTCCGGCGAGTCGCTTAGGTATCGCTGGAACGATAAAATTGCTAAGTACCGCGCCGTGTCGGTTAGACGGTTCGCGGTAAGAGTAAACTTTTTTCCTATCGTTCCTAGATGATTTTAAACGTTATATTCGTGGTAAACTGTGCATACGAAACCGTGTGTCGTGACGCCAGTTCTCTCGGACGCGTATTTACCGAGTTAACTTCCGGCGAGTCGCTTAGGTATCGCTGGAACGATAAAATTGCTAAGTACCGCGCCGTGTCGGTTAGACGGTTCGCGGTAAGAGTAAACTTTTTTCCTATCGTTCCTAGATGATTTTAAACGTTATATTCGTGGTAAACTGTGCATACGAAACCGTGTGTCGTGACGCCAGTTCTCTCGGACGCGTATTTACCGAGTTAACTTCCGGCGAGTCGCTTAGGTATCGCTGGAACGATAAAATTGCTAAGTACCGCGCCGTGTCGGTTAGACGGTTCGCGGTAAGAGTAAACTTTTTTCCTATCGTTCCTAGATGATTTTAAACGTTATATTCGTGGTAAACTGTGCATACGAAACCGTGTGTCGTGACGCCAGTTCTCTCGGACGCGTATTTACCGAGTTAACTTCCGGCGAGTCGCTTAGGTATCGCTGGAACGATAAAATTGCTAAGTACCGCGCCGTGTCGGTTAGACGGTTCGCGGTAAGAGTAAACTTTTTTCCTATCGTTCCTAGATGATTTTAAACGTTATATTCGTGGTAAACTGTGCATACGAAACCGTGTGTCGTGACGCCAGTTCTCTCGGACGCGTATTTACCGAGTTATAAGCGAGTTAACTTCCGGCGAGTCGCTTAGGTATCGCTGGAACGATAAAATTGCTAAGTACCGCGCCGTGTCGGTTAGACGGTTCGCGGTAAGAGTAAACTTTTTTCCTATCGTTCCTAGATGATTTTAAACGTTATATTCGTGGTAAACTGTGCATACGAAACCGTGTGTCGTGACGCCAGTTCTCTCGGACGCGTATTTACCGAGTTAACTTCCGGCGAGTCGCTTAGGTATCGCTGGAACGATAAAATTGCTAAGTACCGCGCCGTGTCGGTTAGACGGTTCGCGGTAAGAGTAAACTTTTTTCCTATCGTTCCTAGATGATTTTAAACGTTATATTCGTGGTAAACTGTGCATACGAAACCGTGTGTCGTGACGCCAGTTCTCTCGGACGCGTATTTACCGAGTTAACTTCCGGCGAGTCGCTTAGGTATCGCTGGAACGATAAAATTGCTAAGTACCGCGCCGTGTCGGTTAGACGGTTCGCGGTAAGAGTAAACTTTTTTCCTATCGTTCCTAGATGATTTTAAACGTTATATTCGTGGTAAACTGTGCATACGAAACCGTGTGTCGTGACGCCAGTTCTCTCGGACGCGTATTTACCGAGTTAACTTCCGGCGAGT
>CAKAJI010000036.1:50000-57500 GCA_916610255.1 Lasioglossum lativentre
GATGTTATATAGCATTGCAAGTACGGTCGTTATCCCTTGCGTTTTTAGGTGTTTCTTTTGTATATTATCCGGGCCGCCGGCAGTTTTATTATTCATTTTTTTTATTCTTATGTCTACTTCCGCAGGCAGAATTGGATATAAAATATTTGATATCGATATAGGCTGTCGCATAAGGGTTTTATCTTGAAGTACCGGGCCGTTTGTTTCCCAGAGATTTGTATATAATTCTTTAACCTCACTGGCGATAGGAGGTGGTCTGGGTGGGTCGATAAATGTGTGATCGCCCTTGACAATAATATCCGCTAATTTTTTTGGGCATTCTTTATATAAGTCTTGACAACGTGCATATCTAAACTTTTTCCGGTTGTTACTGTTATTTATTCTTGTTTTGTTTCTGAACCTTCTATTTTGATTGTTATTATTGTTGTTATTGCGTATATTATTATTGTTGGTATTGCTTATGTTATTATTGTTGTTGTTATTGTTCTGGTTGTTATTGCATGTCTCGTTGTTATTTTTTTTCTTTTTATTATTATTCCTCGCATTCTTACCAGCCGGCATGTTGCTATCGGTAGCTTCATCACTTCCTAGTAAGAATGTTACTAGTGTATCCGACACGTAAGAATCGATTTCTAGTTTTAGTTTATCAATATCGTCTTTATGCTTCAACCAGATGTTTTTAAGCTTTTTGTGCAAGTTTTTAATACTAGGAGGAGCATCATTTATACTGATGCTCTCTATGGCGGTCGTCATTGTTTTCCGCCAGTCTGTGTCTTCGGCGTTGGGGTCGTGCGCTTCACTGTTGAGGTCCTCTTGCCTTGGAATTGCCTGTGGGTTGACAGATTCAGGTTGGTCGCTTATATCCTGGAATTCTTCAACTAATCCATTGGGATTAGTTTCTGCGCTTTCCACTTCATCTAATTCTACGACCATATCTTCCCTTGGAATGCTTTCAGGGTCCTTTATTACGCCTTTCTTCCTAAGGGAACCTCGCTTATCACTAATTTGCTTCGCTGTCTTACTCGTTAGGAACTTACTTATTTCTTTGTTAGTAGATGCATGTAGCCGGAAGCGGGCGTCTAGCTCGATAAGCTTATTTGTTTCTTCCGCAGACCACACACCTCTGTCAGACCTTCCGTCTGCAACCGCTGGGCACTCTAAAGGTCTTACGAGCGCCTGCTTTCTTTTCTCATTCCTGATCGCTGGGTGCACTAGTCTCTCGTGGGTGGATAAGCCCCTAATTGAAGAGAAACTCATATCACAACCCTCACATTGGAAAGGCTTCGCTTCTACTCTAACAGCACCTTTGCATTTACAGTAATGACAGGACCATCCATGGGGCTTATCAAAGCTTTTACCACAGTCTCTGCACTCCCATATAAACGTTTGCACTAAATGGTGTTTATCAAAGTGTAACGTTAGGTCTCTAAGTTTTTCACAGGATATTTGTAAGTTATCCTTTATGCATATGGGGCACAACATTCCGTTTTCTTGTAATGGCACCCTGATTGTGATTGCAGCAGAAATAACCGTCTCATTGTCCGTGTTCAAATCCATGTCTTCACCTGTGGTCCCCTCCAAAGCGGACGAGTCCGCCACACAACTCCCGGGACCAGGTAGTTGTGTGTCCGAGGCATCATTGTTATTCGATGTATTATCCATTTTCTTTTAAAGTGATTGGTCCGAGCATAGAGATCAGTAATATTATCCAAATCTAGTTCCGTATTTCAAGCCATAGTCGCATAATAATCAATCAACGTATTGATACGTGGTTTCTCTCTTTTTTTAAGCTCTTAATTTCGGAGCTCACAAGAGCTCACAAGACTCACATTTCACACTTGATAGTGTTGACTGGAAAACCAGGTATTGATGGTAATGTTTTATACGTCCTTACTTTCCTCTTTCCTAAGAAAGGGTTGTGGCTGCACGCCATTTAGCCGTGGTTGTTGCCCCCGCGAATAGCGCTCAACTTCGCGGACGCATCAACCACGTTGACCAGCGGGAACCTCGTGGAGGTAGGTCGTGCAACTTGGATGGTGAGAGGCTAGGGGCCCGAAGGCCTGTATTGCGCATCACCATCCCATGTAACTAAGGCTCTCGACAGCGTCCGTATCGCTCCATCGGCGCCACTTGATGACATGTGGCTCCCGATTAAGAGAGTCATAGTTACTCCCGCCGTTTACCCGCGCTTTTTTGAATTTCTTCACGTTGACATTCAGAGCACTGGGCAGAAATCACATTGCGTCAACACCCGTGGGGGCCATCGCAATGCTTTGTTTTAATTAGACAGTCGGATTCCCCTAGTCCGTGCCAGTTCTGAGCTGAGCGTTGAATGGCGGCCGAAGAGGACGACCGTTCTAGACGGAAGCCTCGCAGCAAGGAAGATCCGCGGGAGGCCAAGGCACGGGACCGAGCTCGGATTCCCATCAATAATGTGTTCACCTCGCCCAGGCCCGGCACGTCAGCCAGACCCGCTTCCCGACCAAGCCCGACACGCCCCGCTCCTCAGAGCCAATCCTTATTCCGAAGTTACGGATCCAATTTGCCGACTTCCCTTACCTACATTAATCTATCGACTAGAGGCTCTTTACCTTGGAGACCTGCTGCGGATATGGGTACGAACCGGCGCGACACCTCCACGTGGCCCTCTCCTGGATTTTCAAGGTCCGAGGGGAAGATCCGGACACCGCCGCAACTGCGGTGCTCTTCGCGTTCCAAACCCTATCTCCCTGCTAGAGGTTTCCAGGGAACTCGAACGCTTATACAGAAAAGAAAACTCTCCCCGGATCTCCCGACGGCGTCTCCAGGTCATTTTGGGTTACCCCGACGAACACTCTTACGAGGGCCCGAATGGTATGCGGTTCCGCTGCCGGGTTCCGGAATAGAAACCGGATTCCCTTTCGCCCGATGGGTGTGTGTTTGTGTTTGTTATGTATAGAATACATTTTCTCTCTCTCTTAGGACACCTCATCTACATAGGATTTCTCTTAGGGCTTAGGATCGACTGACTCGTGTGCAACGGCTGTTCACACGAAACCCTTCTCCACGTCAGTCCTCCAGGGCCTCGCTGGAGTATTTGCTACTACCACCAAGATCTGCACCGACGGCGGCTCCAGGCAGGCTCACGCCCAGACCCTTCTGCGCACACCGCCGCGACCCTCCTACTCGTCAGAGCTTCATGGAAGACGCGCCTTTAAAAAAAGCTAACGTCAACCCCACTTGCCGCTGACGGCGGAGTATAGGCGCGACGCTTCAGCGCCATCCATTTTCAGGGCTAGTTGCTTCGGCAGGTGAGTTGTTACACACTCCTTAGCGGATTCCGACTTCCATGGCCACCGTCCTGCTGTCTTAAGCAACCAACGCCTTTCATGGTATCCCATAAGCGTCGACTTAGGCGCCTTAACTCTGCGTTTGGTTCATCCCACAGCGCCAGTTCTGCTTACCAAAATTGGCCCACTTGGCACTCTGATCCAAATAATCTCGTGGCTTCATTGATCCAAGCAAGCCAGAGATCTCACCCATTTAAAGTTTGAGAATAGGTTGAGGTCGTTTCGGCCCCAAGGCCTCTAATCATTCGCTTTACCAGATGAGACTCGCACACGTTCACTAAAAGAGAACGAGCGAGTGCCAGCTATCCTGAGGGAAACTTCGGAGGGAACCAGCTACTAGATGGTTCGATTAGTCTTTCGCCCCTATACCCAGTTCCGACGATCGATTTGCACGTCAGAATCGCTACGGACCTCCATCAGGGTTTCCCCTGACTTCGTCCTGACCAGGCATAGTTCACCATCTTTCGGGTCCCAACGTGTACGCTCTGGGTGCGCCTCTTCTCGCAATGAGAACGAGACGCCCCGGGAGTGCGAGGCCGCATCGTAACGCGGCCCATCCTCCCTTGGTCGACGCTAAGGTACGACCTTCACTTTCATTGCGCCTTTAGGTTTACATGTCCCAATGACTCGCGCACATGTTAGACTCCTTGGTCCGTGTTTCAAGACGGGTCCTGAGAGTACCCAAAGCAGTAGCGTCGCTGACCGGTAATTCGAAGCTTGGCCAGTCCGAGGACACCGCCTGCTAACAGCTGGTTAGGCCCGGAGCCGGCACCAGGTCCGTACCTCCGGGTAAAACTAACCGAGCTTGCGGCGGGCCTGACGCACACACATTCGAGAATGGATTGGTTGCGGCCCGATACCGTCAGAGTACCGTCACGCAGCCGGCCAGGCGATCGAGCGTCTCCCGTGTGCGCATGTAAGCGACACGGCAGTCAACAACTCGGGCCGTAGACCGACACGCAACGGGTCGCGACGTTCTACTAAGGGAGAAGTGCACGACTACGTAGCCGGAACATTTGCCGAAGATGGTGTACCCTCGCACTGGAACCACGAAGGCCCATTGCGGGGTATCTGCGCACCAACGGAAGCCAGCTTCGTCGACGATGAATCTCCCCATTCGATCTTTTGGGTTTCTCAGGTTTACCCCTGAACGGTTTCACGTACTCTTGAACTCTCTCTTCAAAGTTCTTTTCAACTTTCCCTCACGGTACTTGTTCGCTATCGGTCTCGTGGTCATATTTAGCCTTAGATGGAGTTTACCACCCACTTAGGGCTGCACTCTCAAGCAACCCGACTCTAAGGAGAGGTCCTCCCGAAACGCGTACCGGTCGCTACGGGCCTGGCACCCTCTACGGGTAAATGGCCCCATTCAAGATGGACTTGGACGCGGTTCGACGTCACGGGATAAATTGACCCTCCTAAACACTACATTTCCCAACGGCAGAACCGCGGGATTCAGTGCTGGGCTAATTCCTGTTCGCTCGCCGCTACTAAGGAAATCCTTGTTAGTTTCTTTTCCTCCGCTTAGTAATATGCTTAAATTCAGCGGGTAATCTCGCCTACTCTGAGGTCGTCTAACGTGAAAAAAAAATCTTTCGTATATTTCGCCGAAAGAGCATTAAAAAGTACGCACGAGAACACGTACAGAGGAGCACAAAAAAAAAAACAAAACACCACTACTCGACGAAGAAGCTTAATGAAACCAATATGTCTTATGCGCCACACCAAAGTGTCTCTCTTTCTTTCTCTTCATATTGCTCGTCGATCGGAAACTCTCGCTAGACGATCCGCCGGTTAAACTTTAACGTCCGTCGAAAAGAACTTCCGGGGACTGGACGACCGGCAGATCGCGCGGTTTCGCGATCGCAAATGAAGAAAAAAAAATGACATGGGGCGACCGACAAAGGTCATTTACCTTCTCCGCGGTGCTAATCTCTCTTGTGCGTGACAATGAAGTTCGAAAGCCACTCCAATAGAGGAGTATATATAAAATATTAACTCTCGGTGGGATTTCTTTCTCTCTAACACACTCTAGACACACACGGGGGTACAGAAACGTTGCGCACAGACGACATCATATCTCGATCAAACCAAAGAGACACGAGAGAGATCTCGCGCGGTCGTCATTCAATTCAACGAACGTGGCGATGGAATGGCAACACGCTGATTAGCGAGGACACGCGACGACGGGGAAATTTTATTCAACCCGATACAAGTACGCGTGCTCGTCCCGCACAATTTAGCGTTGCTCCGCTGTCCATCGATTATCCAAGCGTTCGTAGAACGAGAGACCAACGTCTTTTTTCTCTTCTCGAAGGACTCTCACAATGTTTGTCGAGAAGTCGCTAGGCAACGACGACCCTCCGCATGCATGTTAAATATGTAGAGACAGAAACACATCCACGCACAAGCGTATTTCTCTTTATATATATATATCTCCCTGGGGCTTACATCGCACACCACACAGATTTTATACACGGGTGTCTGTATCTTCTCTTTATTTTTGTGTCCATTATCTGTATAGTCTCTTAAAGACTGACTCTTTATACCTCTTTCGTATACGCATCATTTCAGGCGACGTCGGGAGCGCGTTGAATGTTCACGAGTGAAACGCTTCTTTCGCAATGCGAATCGTTTCACAGAGAAAGTGAGAGATGTCGAACTCGTCGGAGCGGTGTCTTACGGGCGGTCGGTCGTACGACTCGCGACACCGCAAAACACTCACGCAAGTCCGAATGTGAGAATACCAATCTCTCTACTATTCTCGCGAAACTGTTAGACGCAATGCAAAATTTACAATTTTCACAGAACCGCGTCAAACGCCGACGAAACGCCCATCATTCGCTCGTACGTAGAGCATCTTCGCAACCCGACTCAGAAACGCTCTTGCGCCCTCCAATTTTATAAATATTGGAGAGGTAAGCGACGGCGGGGACTTACAAGAGCAACGCAAGCAGTATTTGGTTACGTAAACGACCCTCAGCCAGGCGTGGTCCAGGAATTGTATCCGTGGACCGCAATGTGCGTTCGAAATGTCGATGTTCATGTGTCCTGCAGTTCACACGTTGACGCGCAATTAGCTGCGTTCTTCATCGACCCACGAGCCAAGTGATCCACCGTTCAGGGTAATCGTATAATTTTGATTTGTAATCAATATATGTATATTTTGTCTCTTTGTTCTGCGGTTCGTAAGAACGCCGATACCTGAAAACTCCAACCAGCGCGCGAAGGAGATTCAGGCGTCGTTTTTAAGGACGACACAGTCGTCCGTGGAAACGGAAACCGCGCAGAGTACGCACGCGCGGAGACAGCACGTACCTGACACGGCCGGGCGAACAGTACATTGAAAAACCTTTAAAATGGAAAACGCGGAGGGGAATTCTGAAAACGACGGGGATCATAGACAACCCGATATACTGGATCCAGAACACTTCCCTCCTCCTTTTTATTGGAAATGTGAATTCGATGTTAGCGGACTTCACAGCCGGCTCTCTCACTCTGGCCGTGCGCGATCGTTCGTCCCAACTCTTGTGCACAGTATTATCGCCCCACAGAGAGTAGGGTGTCAGAATCGCAACACATAGCCTTAACAAGCGAGGAGCTTCACAGCCGGTCCTCTCGAATATATTACACCGTTCTTCAACGAACAACGCGTGCGGCGACACGTTTTGTGCTCTTGGTTATACGCGAACTCGATAAATAGAGAGCGGGACTCTCAGCCGGCTCTGGCAGCGGTCATTCGTCCCAAGCTCGTGTGTACATACACAGAGTAGGGTGTCAGACTCACGCAGCTTTAAAAGCGAGCTTCACAGCCGGTCCTCTCGTCTCTCTATCTCTCGATGTTCGTGAACGGACACAACACGTCCCACCGCGCGTTTTCCACAGGCTACCCTGATTTTATTTGTCCTTTTCGGGACACCGTTTCCAACGGACATTTTTTCGGACATTACAGGCGAAGACCGAGGAAGCGCGCGATATGTGAATTCGAATCGACGCTTACATCCCATGTTCTTGCGACCGTAATATATGTCCATATATAATTGTCGAGAGCCTACACACGCAGAGACACCAAAGGCGTATTATATATATTATATATATGTAATCATGAGCCCACTCTTTGATACGAGGTATTTTTCAAAGAGAACGACCACTCTCTCGGTGGCGGGTGAGA
>CAKAJI010000036.1:60000-72859 GCA_916610255.1 Lasioglossum lativentre
CAAGCATATGACTACTGGCAGGATCAACCAGGGAGCTTTGACAATTTTTGTCATGTTTCGAATATGCCTTCGTCGCCAGCTCTTCTTGAGACAGGTCAACGACACTTTTTCCTCTTACTCGTTCAAATTCTTAGAACCTTTTGAACGAGATACATTTTCATTTTCGTATATCCACCGAGAACAAATTCCTTTTCAATATCCTGTTCGCGGCTTCTCCAGTATATCTGAACAACCTTACTTCTTTTAAAACACATGGTTGTTCATGCTTCACAGACAATTCGTTTTCGTTTTTCATCATATTAAGGTTTGCACAAACGTGGAAGCGTGTATAGCTCAGTAACATAGGTAACGCATAAGCACCATAATATGCTGGACGGCGTTTCCCAATGCCCGTCTGCTCGCGCTAGGCATAAACGAAATGTGCAATACCACATTTAATATGATGTTCTTTCTTTTTCTCTTATATATGTTTCACAAACAATTTTGGTTTGTTCTATTTTAATATATTTATTTTATTTTGTCATTTTTAGACATTTTTGTTTTCTTTAATATAACCCTCTTTTTTATCCAATGCTGCAACGCTCGGAATGAAGAGATGATGCTCAGTTAGTACGAGTATACACAAAAGTGAATACAAGTCGCCAACATCCGAAGGATGCTCGCCACATAAGGGCCATTCGGTCTAGGACACCGACCCGTGGCTATGCTGTGTAGAGAAAATATTCGATACGAAACAGTCAAGACCGAAGTCTCGAGGCGCCGTGAGAGCTGCTTCTCGACCGAGATCGTAGAATAGCCCCAAGCGCACGCTGAACCGATCGAAGCGACCGAACGGTCGACTCTCTTATAGATACCGAACGGCCGGCCGGGACGCCGGCGCCGCGCGGTCAATAGCACGCGCGCTTATGGCGGTAAACCGTCGCGGCAACAGCCCAACCGGCGGGGCTGTTGGGACTTAGAGCGAAAAAACTGTGAAAATTTATTTCGTAAAATACAATAAATTTTTGTATTTCTAGGATATTTAACACAAAACATTCAACTTTTCATATACTTTCTCGGACTCAAAAATTTTTTTAAGTTCCAACGGCAAGAGTAAACTTTTTCTGTATCGATTCCAGGCGATTTTAAATGTTAGATCATTGTAATATAAAACATATTAACAATGAATATAAAGTTACAAAGCGCTACAATGCGTATTTACCGAAATAATTGAAAATAATGGTCGATAGCGTACTACTTCGTTGCTCGAAGTCCCACCGGTAAGAGTAAACTTTTTTCCTATCGTTCCTAGATGATTTTAAACGTTATATTCGTGGTAAACTGTGCATACGAAACCGTGTGTCGTGACGCCAGTTCTCTCGGACGCGTATTTACCGAGTTAACTTCCGGCGAGTCGCTTAGGTATCGCTGGAACGATAAAATTGCTAAGTACCGCGCCGTGTCGGTTAGACGGTTCGCGGTAAGAGTAAACTTTTTTCCTATCGTTCCTAGATGATTTTAAACGTTATATTCGTGGTAAACTGTGCATACGAAACCGTGTGTCGTGACGCCAGTTCTCTCGGACGCGTATTTACCGAGTTAACTTCCGGCGAGTCGCTTAGGTATCGCTGGAACGATAAAATTGCTAAGTAACGCGCCGTGTCGGTTAGACGGTTCGCGGTAAGAGTAAACTTTTTTCCTATCGTTCCTAGATGATTTTAAACGTTATATTCGTGGTAAACTGTGCATACGAAACCGTGTGTCGTGACGCCAGTTCTCTCGGACGCGTATTTACCGAGTTAACTTCCGGCGAGTCGCTTAGGTATCGCTGGAACGATAAAATTGCTAAGTACCGCGCCGTGTCGGTTAGACGGTTCGCGGTAAGAGTAAACTTTTTTCCTATCGTTCCTAGATGATTTTAAACGTTATATTCGTGGTAAACTGTGCATACGAAACCGTGTGTCGTGACGCCAGTTCTCTCGGACGCGTATTTACCGAGTTAACTTCCGGCGAGTCGCTTAGGTATCGCTGGAACGATAAAATTGCTAAGTACCGCGCCGTGTCGGTTAGACGGTTCGCGGTAAGAGTAAACTTTTTTCCTATCGTTCCTAGATGATTTTAAACGTTATATTCGTGGTAAACTGTGCATACGAAACCGTGTGTCGTGACGCCAGTTCTCTCGGACGCGTATTTACCGAGTTAACTTCCGGCGAGTCGCTTAGGTATCGCTGGAACGATAAAATTGCTAAGTACCGCGCCGTGTCGGTTAGACGGTTCGCGGTAAGAGTAAACTTTTTTCCTATCGTTCCTAGATGATTTTAAACGTTATATTTGTGGTAAACTGTGCATACGAAACCGTGTGTCGTGACGCCAGTTCTCTCGGACGCGTATTTACCGAGTTAACTTCCGGCGAGTCGCTTAGGTATCGCTGGAACGATAAAATTGCTAAGTACCGCGCCGTGTCGGTTAGACGGTTCGCGGTAAGAGTAAACTTTTTTCCTATCGTTCCTAGATGATTTTAAACGTTATATTCGTGGTAAACTGTGCATACGAAACCGTGTGTCGTGACGCCAGTTCTCTCGGACGCGTATTTACCGAGTTAACTTCCGGCGAGTCGCTTAGGTATCGCTGGAACGATAAAATTGCTAAGTACCGCGCCGTGTCGGTTAGACGGTTCGCGGTAAGAGTAAACTTTTTTCCTATCGTTCCTAGATGATTTTAAACGTTATATTCGTGGTAAACTGTGCATACGAAACCGTGTGTCGTGACGCCAGTTCTCTCGGACGCGTATTTACCGAGTTAACTTCCGGCGAGTCGCTTAGGTATCGCTGGAACGATAAAATTGCTAAGTACCGCGCCGTGTCGGTTAGACGGTTCGCGGTAAGAGTAAACTTTTTTCCTATCGTTCCTAGATGATTTTAAACGTTATATTCGTGGTAAACTGTGCATACGAAACCGTGTGTCGTGACGCCAGTTCTCTCGGACGCGTATTTACCGAGTTAACTTCCGGCGAGTCGCTTAGGTATCGCTGGAACGATAAAATTGCTAAGTACCGCGCCGTGTCGGTTAGACGGTTCGCGGTAAGAGTAAACTTTTTTCCTATCGTTCCTAGATGATTTTAAACGTTATATTCGTGGTAAACTGTGCATACGAAACCGTGTGTCGTGACGCCAGTTCTCTCGGACGCGTATTTACCGAGTTAACTTCCGGCGAGTCGCTTAGGTATCGCTGGAACGATAAAATTGCTAAGTACCGCGCCGTGTCGGTTAGACGGTTCGCGGTAAGAGTAAACTTTTTTCCTATCGTTCCTAGATGATTTTAAACGTTATATTCGTGGTAAACTGTGCATACGAAACCGTGTGTCGTGACGCCAGTTCTCTCGGACGCGTATTTACCGAGTTAACTTCCGGCGAGTCGCTTAGGTATCGCTGGAACGATAAAATTGCTAAGTACCGCGCCGTGTCGGTTAGACGGTTCGCGGTAAGAGTAAACTTTTTTCCTATCGTTCCTAGATGATTTTAAACGTTATATTCGTGGTAAACTGTGCATACGAAACCGTGTGTCGTGACGCCAGTTCTCTCGGACGCGTATTTACCGAGTTAACTTCCGGCGAGTCGCTTAGGTATCGCTGGAACGATAAAATTGCTAAGTACCGCGCCGTGTCGGTTAGACGGTTCGCGGTAAGAGTAAACTTTTTTCCTATCGTTCCTAGATGATTTTAAACGTTATATTCGTGGTAAACTGTGCATACGAAACCGTGTGTCGTGACGCCAGTTCTCTCGGACGCGTATTTACCGAGTTAACTTCCGGCGAGTCGCTTAGGTATCGCTGGAACGATAAAATTGCTAAGTACCGCGCCGTGTCGGTTAGACGGTTCGCGGTAAGAGTAAACTTTTTTCCTATCGTTCCTAGATGATTTTAAACGTTATATTCGTGGTAAACTGTGCATACGAAACCGTGTGTCGTGACGCCAGTTCTCTCGGACGCGTATTTACCGAGTTAACTTCCGGCGAGTCGCTTAGGTATCGCTGGAACGATAAAATTGCTAAGTACCGCGCCGTGTCGGTTAGACGGTTCGCGGTAAGAGTAAACTTTTTTCCTATCGTTCCTAGATGATTTTAAACGTTATATTCGTGGTAAACTGTGCATACGAAACCGTGTGTCGTGACGCCAGTTCTCTCGGACGCGTATTTACCGAGTTCGAGTTAACTTCCGGCGAGTCGCTTAGGTATCGCTGGAACGATAAAATTGCTAAGTACCGCGCCGTGTCGGTTAGACGGTTCGCGGTAAGAGTAAACTTTTTTCCTATCGTTCCTAGATGATTTTAAACGTTATATTCGTGGTAAACTGTGCATACGAAACCGTGTGTCGTGACGCCAGTTCTCTCGGACGCGTATTTACCGAGTTAACTTCCGGCGAGTCGCTTAGGTATCGCTGGAACGATAAAATTGCTAAGTACCGCGCCGTGTCGGTTAGACGGTTCGCGGTAAGAGTAAACTTTTTTCCTATCGTTCCTAGATGATTTTAAACGTTATATTCGTGGTAAACTGTGCATACGAAACCGTGTGTCGTGACGCCAGTTCTCTCGGACGCGTATTTACCGAGTTAACTTCCGGCGAGTCGCTTAGGTATCGCTGGAACGATAAAATTGCTAAGTACCGCGCCGTGTCGGTTAGACGGTTCGCGGTAAGAGTAAACTTTTTTCCTATCGTTCCTAGATGATTTTAAACGTTATATTCGTGGTAAACTGTGCATACGAAACCGTGTGTCGTGACGCCAGTTCTCTCGGACGCGTATTTACCGAGTTAACTTCCGGCGAGTCGCTTAGGTATCGCTGGAACGATAAAATTGCTAAGTACCGCGCCGTGTCGGTTAGACGGTTCGCGGTAAGAGTAAACTTTTTTCCTATCGTTCCTAGATGATTTTAAACGTTATATTCGTGGTAAACTGTGCATACGAAACCGTGTGTCGTGACGCCAGTTCTCTCGGACGCGTATTTACCGAGTTAACTTCCGGCGAGTCGCTTAGGTATCGCTGGAACGATAAAATTGCTAAGTACCGCGCCGTGTCGGTTAGACGGTTCGCGGTAAGAGTAAACTTTTTTCCTATCGTTCCTAGATGATTTTAAACGTTATATTCGTGGTAAACTGTGCATACGAAACCGTGTGTCGTGACGCCAGTTCTCTCGGACGCGTATTTACCGAGTTAACTTCCGGCGAGTCGCTTAGGTATCGCTGGAACGATAAAATTGCTAAGTACCGCGCCGTGTCGGTTAGACGGTTCGCGGTAAGAGTAAACTTTTTTCCTATCGTTCCTAGATGATTTTAAACGTTATATTCGTGGTAAACTGTGCATACGAAACCGTGTGTCGTGACGCCAGTTCTCTCGGACGCGTATTTACCGAGTTAACTTCCGGCGAGTCGCTTAGGTATCGCTGGAACGATAAAATTGCTAAGTACCGCGCCGTGTCGGTTAGACGGTTCGCGGTAAGAGTAAACTTTTTTCCTATCGTTCCTAGATGATTTTAAACGTTATATTCGTGGTAAACTGTGCATACGAAACCGTGTGTCGTGACGCCAGTTCTCTCGGACGCGTATTTACCGAGTTAACTTCCGGCGAGTCGCTTAGGTATCGCTGGAACGATAAAATTGCTAAGTACCGCGCCGTGTCGGTTAGACGGTTCGCGGTAAGAGTAAACTTTTTTCCTATCGTTCCTAGATGATTTTAAACGTTATATTCGTGGTAAACTGTGCATACGAAACCGTGTGTCGTGACGCCAGTTCTCTCGGACGCGTATTTACCGAGTTAACTTCCGGCGAGTCGCTTAGGTATCGCTGGAACGATAAAATTGCTAAGTACCGCGCCGTGTCGGTTAGACGGTTCGCGGTAAGAGTAAACTTTTTTCCTATCGTTCCTAGATGATTTTAAACGTTATATTCGTGGTAAACTGTGCATACGAAACCGTGTGTCGTGACGCCAGTTCTCTCGGACGCGTATTTACCGAGTTAACTTCCGGCGAGTCGCTTAGGTATCGCTGGAACGATAAAATTGCTAAGTACCGCGCCGTGTCGGTTAGACGGTTCGCGGTAAGAGTAAACTTTTTTCCTATCGTTCCTAGATGATTTTAAACGTTATATTCGTGGTAAACTGTGCATACGAAACCGTGTGTCGTGACGCCAGTTCTCTCGGACGCGTATTTACCGAGTTAACTTCCGGCGAGTCGCTTAGGTATCGCTGGAACGATAAAATTGCTAAGTACCGCGCCGTGTCGGTTAGACGGTTCGCGGTAAGAGTAAACTTTTTTCCTATCGTTCCTAGATGATTTTAAACGTTATATTCGTGGTAAACTGTGCATACGAAACCGTGTGTCGTGACGCCAGTTCTCTCGGACGCGTATTTACCGAGTTAACTTCCGGCGAGTCGCTTAGGTATCGCTGGAACGATAAAATAGCTAAGTACCGCGCCGTGTCGGTTAGACGGTTCGCGGTAAGAGTAAACTTTTTTCCTATCGTTCCTAGATGATTTTAAACGTTATATTCGTGGTAAACTGTGCATACGAAACCGTGTGTCGTGACGCCAGTTCTCTCGGACGCGTATTTACCGAGTTAACTTCCGGCGAGTCGCTTAGGTATCGCTGGAACGATAAAATTGCTAAGTACCGCGCCGTGTCGGTTAGACGGTTCGCGGTAAGAGTAAACTTTTTTCCTATCGTTCCTAGATGATTTTAAACGTTATATTCGTGGTAAACTGTGCATACGAAACCGTGTGTCGTGACGCCAGTTCTCTCGGACGCGTATTTACCGAGTTAACTTCCGGCGAGTCGCTTAGGTATCGCTGGAACGATAAAATTGCTAAGTACCGCGCCGTGTCGGTTAGACGGTTCGCGGTAAGAGTAAACTTTTTTCCTATCGTTCCTAGATGATTTTAAACGTTATATTCGTGGTAAACTGTGCATACGAAACCGTGTGTCGTGACGCCAGTTCTCTCGGACGCGTATTTACCGAGTTAACTTCCGGCGAGTCGCTTAGGTATCGCTGGAACGATAAAATTGCTAAGTACCGCGCCGTGTCGGTTAGACGGTTCGCGGTAAGAGTAAACTTTTTTCCTATCGTTCCTAGATGATTTTAAACGTTATATTCGTGGTAAACTGTGCATACGAAACCGTGTGTCGTGACGCCAGTTCTCTCGGACGCGTATTTACCGAGTTAACTTCCGGCGAGTCGCTTAGGTATCGCTGGAACGATAAAATTGCTAAGTACCGCGCCGTGTCGGTTAGACGGTTCGCGGTAAGAGTAAACTTTTTTCCTATCGTTCCTAGATGATTTTAAACGTTATATTCGTGGTAAACTGTGCATACGAAACCGTGTGTCGTGACGCCAGTTCTCTCGGACGCGTATTTACCGAGTTAACTTCCGGCGAGTCGCTTAGGTATCGCTGGAACGATAAAATTGCTAAGTACCGCGCCGTGTCGGTTAGACGGTTCGCGGTAAGAGTAAACTTTTTTCCTATCGTTCCTAGATGATTTTAAACGTTATATTCGTGGTAAACTGTGCATACGAAACCGTGTGTCGTGACGCCAGTTCTCTCGGACGCGTATTTACCGAGTTAACTTCCGGCGAGTCGCTTAGGTATCGCTGGAACGATAAAATTGCTAAGTACCGCGCCGTGTCGGTTAGACGGTTCGCGGTAAGAGTAAACTTTTTTCCTATCGTTCCTAGATGATTTTAAACGTTATATTCGTGGTAAACTGTGCATACGAAACCGTGTGTCGTGACGCCAGTTCTCTCGGACGCGTATTTACCGAGTTAACTTCCGGCGAGTCGCTTAGGTATCGCTGGAACGATAAAATTGCTAAGTACCGCGCCGTGTCGGTTAGACGGTTCGCGGTAAGAGTAAACTTTTTTCCTATCGTTCCTAGATGATTTTAAACGTTATATTCGTGGTAAACTGTGCATACGAAACCGTGTGTCGTGACGACAGTTCTCTCGGACGCGTATTTACCGAGTTAACTTCCGGCGAGTCGCTTAGGTATCGCTGGAACGATAAAATTGCTAAGTACCGCGCCGTGTCGGTTAGACGGTTCGCGGTAAGAGTAAACTTTTTTCCTATCGTTCCTAGATGATTTTAAACGTTATATTCGTGGTAAACTGTGCATACGAAACCGTGTGTCGTGACGCCAGTTCTCTCGGACGCGTATTTACCGAGTTAACTTCCGGCGAGTCGCTTAGGTATCGCTGGAACGATAAAATTGCTAAGTACCGCGCCGTGTCGGTTAGACGGTTCGCGGTAAGAGTAAACTTTTTTCCTATCGTTCCTAGATGATTTTAAACGTTATATTCGTGGTAAACTGTGCATACGAAACCGTGTGTCGTGACGCCAGTTCTCTCGGACGCGTATTTACCGAGTTAACTTCCGGCGAGTCGCTTAGGTATCGCTGGAACGATAAAATTGCTAAGTACCGCGCCGTGTCGGTTAGACGGTTCGCGGTAAGAGTAAACTTTTTTCCTATCGTTCCTAGATGATTTTAAACGTTATATTCGTGGTAAACTGTGCATACGAAACCGTGTGTCGTGACGCCAGTTCTCTCGGACGCGTATTTACCGAGTTAACTTCCGGCGAGTCGCTTAGGTATCGCTGGAACGATAAAATTGCTAAGTACCGCGCCGTGTCGGTTAGACGGTTCGCGGTAAGAGTAAACTTTTTTCCTATCGTTCCTAGATGATTTTAAACGTTATATTCGTGGTAAACTGTGCATACGAAACCGTGTGTCGTGACGCCAGTTCTCTCGGACGCGTATTTACCGAGTTAACTTCCGGCGAGTCGCTTAGGTATCGCTGGAACGATAAAATTGCTAAGTACCGCGCCGTGTCGGTTAGACGGTTCGCGGTAAGAGTAAACTTTTTTCCTATCGTTCCTAGATGATTTTAAACGTTATATTCGTGGTAAACTGTGCATACGAAACCGTGTGTCGTGACGCCAGTTCTCTCGGACGCGTATTTACCGAGTTAACTTCCGGCGAGTCGCTTAGGTATCGCTGGAACGATAAAATTGCTAAGTACCGCGCCGTGTCGGTTAGACGGTTCGCGGTAAGAGTAAACTTTTTTCCTATCGTTCCTAGATGATTTTAAACGTTATATTCGTGGTAAACTGTGCATACGAAACCGTGTGTCGTGACGCCAGTTCTCTCGGACGCGTATTTACCGAGTTAACTTCCGGCGAGTCGCTTAGGTATCGCTGGAACGATAAAATTGCTAAGTACCGCGCCGTGTCGGTTAGACGGTTCGCGGTAAGAGTAAACTTTTTTCCTATCGTTCCTAGATGATTTTAAACGTTATATTCGTGGTAAACTGTGCATACGAAACCGTGTGTCGTGACGCCAGTTCTCTCGGACGCGTATTTACCGAGTTAACTTCCGGCGAGTCGCTTAGGTATCGCTGGAACGATAAAATTGCTAAGTACCGCGCCGTGTCGGTTAGACGGTTCGCGGTAAGAGTAAACTTTTTTCCTATCGTTCCTAGATGATTTTAAACGTTATATTCGTTGTAAACTGTGCATACGAAACCGTGTGTCGTGACGCCAGTTCTCTCGGACGCGTATTTACCGAGTTAACTTCCGGCGAGTCGCTTAGGTATCGCTGGAACGATAAAATTGCTAAGTACCGCGCCGTGTCGGTTAGACGGTTCGCGGTAAGAGTAAACTTTTTTCCTATCGTTCCTAGATGATTTTAAACGTTATATTCGTGGTAAACTGTGCATACGAAACCGTGTGTCGTGACGCCAGTTCTCTCGGACGCGTATTTACCGAGTTAACTTCCGGCGAGTCGCTTAGGTATCGCTGGAACGATAAAATTGCTAAGTACCGCGCCGTGTCGGTTAGACGGTTCGCGGTAAGAGTAAACTTTTTTCCTATCGTTCCTAGATGATTTTAAACGTTATATTCGTGGTAAACTGTGCATACGAAACCGTGTGTCGTGACGCCAGTTCTCTCGGACGCGTATTTACCGAGTTAACTTCCGGCGAGTCGCTTAGGTATCGCTGGAACGATAAAATTGCTAAGTACCGCGCCGTGTCGGTTAGACGGTTCGCGGTAAGAGTAAACTTTTTTCCTATCGTTCCTAGATGATTTTAAACGTTATATTCGTGGTAAACTGTGCATACGAAACCGTGTGTCGTGACGCCAGTTCTCTCGGACGCGTATTTACCGAGTTAACTTCCGGCGAGTCGCTTAGGTATCGCTGGAACGATAAAATTGCTAAGTACCGCGCCGTGTCGGTTAGACGGTTCGCGGTAAGAGTAAACTTTTTTCCTATCGTTCCTAGATGATTTTAAACGTTATATTCGTGGTAAACTGTGCATACGAAACCGTGTGTCGTGACGCCAGTTCTCTCGGACGCGTATTTACCGAGTTAACTTCCGGCGAGTCGCTTAGGTATCGCTGGAACGATAAAATTGCTAAGTACCGCGCCGTGTCGGTTAGACGGTTCGCGGTAAGAGTAAACTTTTTTCCTATCGTTCCTAGATGATTTTAAACGTTATATTCGTGGTAAACTGTGCATACGAAACCGTGTGTCGTGACGCCAGTTCTCTCGGACGCGTATTTACCGAGTTAACTTCCGGCGAGTCGCTTAGGTATCGCTGGAACGATAAAATTGCTAAGTACCGCGCCGTGTCGGTTAGACGGTTCGCGGTAAGAGTAAACTTTTTTCCTATCGTTCCTAGATGATTTTAAACGTTATATTCGTGGTAAACTGTGCATACGAAACCGTGTGTCGTGACGCCAGTTCTCTCGGACGCGTATTTACCGAGTTAACTTCCGGCGAGTCGCTTAGGTATCGCTGGAACGATAAAATTGCTAAGTACCGCGCCGTGTCGGTTAGACGGTTCGCGGTAAGAGTAAACTTTTTTCCTATCGTTCCTAGATGATTTTAAACGTTATATTCGTGGTAAACTGTGCATACGAAACCGTGTGTCGTGACGCCAGTTCTCTCGGACGCGTATTTACCGAGTTAACTTCCGGCGAGTCGCTTAGGTATCGCTGGAACGATAAAATTGCTAAGTACCGCGCCGTGTCGGTTAGACGGTTCGCGGTAAGAGTAAACTTTTTTCCTATCGTTCCTAGATGATTTTAAACGTTATATTCGTGGTAAACTGTGCATACGAAACCGTGTGTCGTGACGCCAGTTCTCTCGGACGCGTATTTACCGAGTTAACTTCCGGCGAGTCGCTTAGGTATCGCTGGAACGATAAAATTGCTAAGTACCGCGCCGTGTCGGTTAGACGGTTCGCGGTAAGAGTAAACTTTTTTCCTATCGTTCCTAGATGATTTTAAACGTTATATTCGTGGTAAACTGTGCATACGAAACCGTGTGTCGTGACGCCAGTTCTCTCGGACGCGTATTTACCGAGTTAACTTCCGGCGAGTCGCTTAGGTATCGCTGGAACGATAAAATTGCTAAGTACCGCGCCGTGTCGGTTAGACGGTTCGCGGTAAGAGTAAACTTTTTTCCTATCGTTCCTAGATGATTTTAAACGTTATATTCGTGGTAAACTGTGCATACGAAACCGTGTGTCGTGACGCCAGTTCTCTCGGACGCGTATTTACCGAGTTAACTTCCGGCGAGTCGCTTAGGTATCGCTGGAACGATAAAATTGCTAAGTACCGCGCCGTGTCGGTTAGACGGTTCGCGGTAAGAGTAAACTTTTTTCCTATCGTTCCTAGATGATTTTAAACGTTATATTCGTGGTAAACTGTGCATACGAAACCGTGTGTCGTGACGCCAGTTCTCTCGGACGCGTATTTACCGAGTTAACTTCCGGCGAGTCGCTTAGGTATCGCTGGAACGATAAAATTGCTAAGTACCGCGCCGTGTCGGTTAGACGGTTCGCGGTAAGAGTAAACTTTTTTCCTATCGTTCCTAGATGATTTTAAACGTTATATTCGTGGTAAACTGTGCATACGAAACCGTGTGTCGTGACGCCAGTTCTCTCGGACGCGTATTTACCGAGTTAACTTCCGGCGAGTCGCTTAGGTATCGCTGGAACGATAAAATTGCTAAGTACCGCGCCGTGTCGGTTAGACGGTTCGCGGTAAGAGTAAACTTTTTTCCTATCGTTCCTAGATGATTTTAAACGTTATATTCGTGGTAAACTGTGCATACGAAACCGTGTGTCGTGACGCCAGTTCTCTCGGACGCGTATTTACCGAGTTAACTTCCGGCGAGTCGCTTAGGTATCGCTGGAACGATAAAATTGCTAAGTACCGCGCCGTGTCGGTTAGACGGTTCGCGGTAAGAGTAAACTTTTTTCCTATCGTTCCTAGATGATTTTAAACGTTATATTCGTGGTAAACTGTGCATACGAAACCGTGTGTCGTGACGCCAGTTCTCTCGGACGCGTATTTACCGAGTTAACTTCCGGCGAGTCGCTTAGGTATCGCTGGAACGATAAAATTGCTAAGTACCGCGCCGTGTCGGTTAGACGGTTCGCGGTAAGAGTAAACTTTTTTCCTATCGTTCCTAGATGATTTTAAACGTTATATTCGTGGTAAACTGTGCATACGAAACCGTGTGTCGTGACGCCAGTTCTCTCGGACGCGTATTTACCGAGTTAACTTCCGGCGAGTCGCTTAGGTATCGCTGGAACGATAAAATTGCTAAGTACCGCGCCGTGTCGGTTAGACGGTTCGCGGTAAGAGTAAACTTTTTTCCTATCGTTCCTAGATGATTTTAAACGTTATATTCGTGGTAAACTGTGCATACGAAACCGTGTGTCGTGACGCCAGTTCTCTCGGACGCGTATTTACCGAGTTAACTTCCGGCGAGTCGCTTAGGTATCGCTGGAACGATAAAATTGCTAAGTACCGCGCCGTGTCGGTTAGACGG